>SCHK01168389.1:0-11600 GCA_004124795.1 Poropuntius huangchuchieni | reverse complement strand
TTAAAAGGCCTACCTTTAAGAAAGTCCCCCTATTGTTTATATTATTTTCTCTATCATTAATAAGATTCCTGCTTTGAATTTTGTATATAGTGTTGAACTCGGTCAACAACAGCTGTATCCTCACAAAGATTACAGCAATTCCAGTTTCGACAACATCAAGAGATTCATAAAGATTTGTTAAAACTCTAAAGTTGTTCATACATAAACGGATCAGTGTTTTAGATGCTGGCAATATGTTGATATTGTATTTTTCAGTGTCTGTGTCTATCCGTGTGCATTTTATGTGCAAATGCGAATGAAATTACCCTGGTTAAATACAGCCGTTCACAATGTCTGAAACTGAGAGAGAGTGCAACTGTTCAATTTTACACTTGATCTCACAGCAAAAATCTGTCTCTTAGAACTAGGCTGGAATGAAAATACATTAGCTCATTTTCTCCTCAACTAATGTGCTGAGAAACACAACTGCCCATGTTACACATATTACAATTTATTGCTATCAAACGAATAATGAATAATACAGGTTGATTCACAAATTAATTATATTGTGAATGCATTGCTCATCACTGTTAGCTACAAACACATGTAATGTAAATTGTTAGTACGTAAAGTACTATATATACACTATCTATAAGTACTATATACTATATATATATATATTTAAACACATGTTTGTTTTTTTTCTTTTGAGGGCAGACATGTCAATCACTGTGGTCATAGATTAATGTGATATGTGAAGATATGCATCAGACAAAGAAAATATGTGCTTCACATTATTTTGAAAATGAATGCATGTCAGTAAATTAAGTGTTCTCGAAACAGGAGTTGTGACAGATTAAGTAGGTTAGTATGTAAGTAAGTAAATAAGTAGTAATTAGCAAGTAATAAACAAAGTAAGAAAGTAACAATTCATAACGTAGTATGAAAGCTGACTAGCCAAATCAATCAGTCAGTCATTCAATCAATCAATAAATACACGTATATGCATACATACATACATAGCAAGTCAAAAATTAACAGTAGTAAGTAAAGACTGTAAGTAAGCCAGTAATAAACTAAGTTGTAAACAAGTAATAACATTTAAGAAAGTTAGGTAGAAATTAGGTACTTACTAAGTAGTAAATAAGTAAGCAAGCAAATAATGCATTCAGTTAGCAAGTGATAAAGTAAGTAGTACTGTAAGTAGTACTTAAGTAGTAGGTAAGCAAGTAAGAAGCAAATAATAAACTAAGTAAGTTGTAAGCAAGCAAGTAATAAAGTTAGTTGATATTCTGGTTAAAAGCAGAAAAGGTTTTTTATTTATACACTGAACAATTTAGGGTATAAAAACAAAACTGGGTCACACTTTATATTAGGTGGCCTTAACTACTATGTACTTACATGAAAAAATAAGTACATTGTAATAATTTGGTACAATGCACCAAATGATTAATTTAAATGTAAGTACATAGTAGTTAAGACCACCTAATATAAAGTAGGACCCAAAACTAAAAAGACAAAATAGTTGTTGAGATGTGGGTGTTGCACTCAAAAACTGAACTTCTGGAAAAACCTAATGTTCTACCCATGAAATCTAGTGATAACTTACCAAAATAAATCTGAAGTAAGCTTTTTTTCCCCCAATACATATTCACTTTTTGCTGCTTGCCAACAGATACAAGTTCACTCTTACTTCTGTTAAAAATACCACAATTTCTTCACACCACATTTGATGTGTTTGCATGCTGTTTGCTTTAATGGATCACTAGACCTTCTGTCTCCCTTGATAATGAGCGACGTGAAACCCAACCGTGTCAAACGCCCGAAAAATCTGTTAAAGGAAAGGTGCCCGTGAGGTGCGTGGAGACAGAGATGTATGTGTGTGACAGTAACAGGCTTGTGGTGAGTAATGGAAGAGGAAGTAAACACAAATAAATGTATTAAACTGAGGACGAGCTTTGTCCTCTTCAGGCGCAGAGTCTCTGACTGAGAGCCGGCGTGAATGAGAGTGAATTATAGGCCATTTACCCTCGCTCGACTCCACAGAATTATTCAAATTCAGAGGGTGTTTCTGCGCAAATGGCCACCTTGACTTTCAATCGCTGTTGGGCTTCACCAGGGACAGATGAGGGCTAGACATCTCGCGGCTCAATAAATGTGTTTTGCACTATATGTTATTGTGGATTTTAACAGAATTCAGTGTATATTTTTGATATCTGTACTTTTCCATTTCCATCCTTTTTTTTGGCAAAGTCATTTGTTATTTAGTCTTTACTCAGAGTTTTTACACTCACTTTTGATCTCACATCCTTTCTGAATAAAAGTATTGGTCCAACTTTATATTAGGTGACCTTTACTACATACTTGCATCAAAATTAAGTACAATGTACTTATTGTGTTCATAATGTATTGCAAAACACTTTTTCTGCTATTGAGATGGGATATGGGTAAGGTTAGGGACAGGTTTGGTGGTATGGGTAAGTTTAAGGGTGGGTTAAGGTGAAAGGGATGTGTCAACAGAAATGAATTACAGATGTAATTACATGCAGGAATTTATTTATTTTTTTCCTCCAGTAACACTTTATTTTAAGGTGTCCATAATATAGAGAAATTACCTAGTTAAGTACTTAGTAGTAGCTGTTGTACTTACATGAAACAAAATGTACTTACCATGTGACTAAGTTATGGAACAGCCTGTAGTTTGAAATTATGTACAGTATGTTACACATACTGTATTATGACACTTTAAAATAAAGTGTAACCTTTTTTTTTTGTAAATAAAAGTACAATTTAAAAACATGTACACAATAAGTGCATTGTATTTAATGATTCATTTGAATGTTAAAGGCAATATAAAGTGGAACCAAAGTATTTATTTCTTTCAAAAAAAAAAAAAAAGAAAGAAAAAAAAATGATAATAATACTGACCCCAAACTGTGTACAGTATATTGTTACAATTATTTTTTTAATTTTTTTTTTTTTACCAAAGAATCCTGAAAAGAAAGTATCACAGACAAAAAAATAAAAAAAATAAATAATCAATTAAATTAAATTAAATAAAGACTGAAGTAATGATGCTGAAAATTCAGCTTTGCATCACAGAAATTATATTTTTAAGTATGTCAAAATAAAACAAAAACTTTATTTTAAATTGTATTAATATTTAGCAATTTTACTTTTTTTTCTTTATTTTCATCAAATAAATACAGCCTTAATAAGAATAAGAAACTTGATTATTGATTACTGATTATTTCAAACCTCTCAACTATATTCTTAATCAAATCTTCAGTGACATTTTTGTTTTGTTTTGGTTTGGTTTCCACGCTGTCTGTCAATCTCTGGCTCCAGCGCTATGGCTTATGGATCAATCAGGAAATTCAATTAGGGCGTCATCAGTCCGGCCCTTCACTGTGTAAATGATGCCGCTGACACACGAGGGATACGGCTCCATCTATCACTGCTGTTTTAAACTCTTTTAAGAGACTCTTTCCTCTGTTTCTCACCTCTCGGCTCTTTCATCATCATACATACAATTGACTGTTCGCTTACTTTTCTCTTCTGTCTCTCTAGACATGAAGATTAAGTGTAAAGAGCCACGGCCTGCATGAAGAAGCCTTATAAGGTAGCAACTTCAATGCACTACTAAACAAGAGATATATCCCATATAAGATATCATCATGAATCTAAATGATGTAAAACACAAAAGTGAGTTCAATTGTCCTGTGTTGTACTGTATTTATGATATTTATGTTGTTTGTACATATTATATTTATAATATTTTATCATTGTTATATTAAAAATAATATTTATTTAATATATAGTGACTGCACCATAGAAAAGGGATGTTCTTTGGCATATTCCTATGTGAAAAACTAATTATTAATCTTTTATTGTTGTAGAATTGTTCTCCATCATTTTAATTCTCTAAATTACAGTGGTGTAATTTGCTGCATGCCGTTTCTTCACGACTGACTTCATATTCACATATCATGGTTCACTGCTCAAGAAAGATTTTGTGAAAGCAACTTTTTGTTTGCTGCTTGCTGGCAATTTAACTAACTTTTAACAACACGGTTTGCCTTTCAAAAACTTCTGCTGATTAGATGGACTTTCATTATAGTCCACTGGAGAGTGAACATCATATAATGCTTATTGCAAATAAAAGTCTTTATAATGCAAGATTTGCATTTTGTAGTACATTAGAAATATACTCTCTGCCTATAGTTTTAGACCTTAGATAAACTCTGCAAAATGTATAATTCCAGTATTGCAGTACTTGGAGTCTTGCTGGTTAAGACTAGTTAGATCAGCTATCAGATATCTTGCTAATTTTGTTAAAAGATAAAATAATAATAATTAATTAACTAATAATAATAATAATAGACCTCATTAAAAAGTATAAGTGCATTGTGTATGTGTGTGTGTGTGTGTGTCTAAAAAAATGTAACCATTGTGTAAAACATGAAAGAGCAAATCAACATTGGGTGAATATTCATATTACGTGATGTTTTGTTGAAAAGTGAAAATCGTAAATGCTTTCTCAGCTAACTTTAATCATTTAAATGTATTTTTGACAATATGAGAACATATTGTTTAAATGTGAGGTGTTAGATTGTTTTTGGCACCTTATTGTACAAACAACAGACAGTTATGATCAATAATTAGCAACTTCCCAGAAATAAATCTCACATCTAAATATATGTTTGATTGCACATTGGAAGTTTAAAATTGCGTGAGGTTTTCATATAAATGCAAAATATTTGCAAAGAATAGCATATAATTTTCTAGCTGTTATTATTGATGTGTACTGTACTGAATTATGTGCGTGATCTGCTCTGTTCTCTTTTGTCTTTTTTTTTTGTCTTCATTTTTATTTTTTCTTCACGCTGACTTTATCAAGAACTGGCAATCAAACCAAGACATAAAAAACCCTCTTATCAAAGTGAAGCGTCTTTCATTCATGTGCCACGGCAAAGGGGCTGCACTTTGATTTCATTTGATATACAAATCCACCTGTGCAATTGAATTGGTTACACAGAAGACCTTGTGCATGTCCTTTATATAACTCGGGTTTATCAGCATGATGCCATTAGCGTCTCTCCGTAATGTAAGATATTATAGGTTTCCTCTCTGATCCTCACATCAGTATGCATGACCGGCCTCTCGTCTTTCCAACACAGCCGGCAAGACTCAGCAGAATAAATTCATCTACTAATCAAGTGCAATTCATTTCTCAAACTTCTGTTCTATATGACCACCTCAGGAGATTCTAAAGCCACCTTTTTACATATCAGTCAGCGGCCTCATAATACCCATTCTCACACTGCTTTCAAAAAGCGAATGCATAAGTACTGAGCATGCAGAAGTGTTTTTCCAGCGTCCTCAAAGGACACACAGTCTCTTCGTTCTGCTGAGTTGTGTTTGTCACCGTTGATTATGTAATTATATGCTTGAGTTTTAAAAGTGGGAAAACATTTCATGTTAAATTTAAAGCTTTCCTCCTTACCTCGTCATGGTAACCATCAACCAAACATTTTTTTAGTTTAGCCAAAAATGAAAATATAACATGTACTCAGCTGTTTTTTCACTCTCATATGACTTTCTTTCTTTATGGAATACAAAAGAAAACTGTGCTTGTAGCGCTTTTTCATGCAGTTGTCATGATTCAAGTTTTAAACGGTGCAAAGGCATCATAAGTGTCATAAAAGTAATTTAAGTTGTATGAAATTCCTTACAACTGCAGTTCTCATCTTTTAAAGGCACCTATTCATAGTAATTGCATGGAATGGTCAAAATAATATTTTGTTTTCCACAGAAGAAAAACAAAATCATTGGAAGTAAATTTTATTTAATATATTAAATATTTATTTTTATTTGCAGTATGCATGTTTTTACACAGTATTATAAATCAAATAATTTAAATACTATTAAAAATAGCATTAAAAAGACACATACATGCGCGCACACACAGAGCAAATGCCTTGGGCAATTATGGAGGGAGAATAATTCTGATCCACTTCATTTCTCTAAAGGCATTCAAGTCATTCTTAAACCCATCTTTAAATTATCTCAAATGAGCAGAGTTTAGTCATTTCCATTAATGTTATTAAAAGAAGCTAGTTTCATACTGAAAATAAGCCGATTCATTACAGCGACTGGAACATCATTTCAATGCTAATGATTAATATGAAGACACAGAGGGACGCTGGGTAAACAATAAGGCAGCCTGATTATGCATTGTCATCTTAGGTAGCAGCGCTGTTCGCTGTCTAGACAGTGACAGAATATGAATATAAAGACACTGGCAATTAAACACTGATGATACAGAACAACCCACTTTCAATATTGTATTACAAAGTTGGCGTAATCTTCCATCGCAGCTGAGGATAAAGAAATATGAAATGAATCAGTCGTCTGCAGCAGCATGAGAGAAGATGTGTACTCTCATCGGAAGTCATGTCCTCATCCCATCAAACAACATGATTTTAAGTTAATTGTAGATTAATAAAGTTTAAAGTATCTATCACTATACGGTGATTGATTCATTCACTGATAAATTGAAGTTGGGTATGTATGTATGTATTTATTTATTAGCTTATTTATTTTAACTTTTATATAATTCATTCATTTTTTTATTTTATTTAATTTTTTCCCATTTTCTTTTTCTAACCCTTAAACTTGCATCTGGCCAGTGGAAGGTTTAAAACAAGCTTATCAAAATTCAGATATCATATTTCCTTTCACAATATTCCTTCTACAGCACCTTTTGTTTGCATGCATGTCAGGAGACACATTCTCTCAATTCAAACGTTTCACCGTTTCCCTGCGGTCAGCTAATTAATGACCATTATGTGTCCGGCGGCCTTCAAAGAAACCGCGCTTTAATAAATCAATCATCCGATCGATTGTCACATAGGAAGAACTGTATGTCCCTGTCTAATTATTAGCATATGAAGGTGTAAAAAGCTCTTTATTTCGCGGTGCTCCTTTGGTGTCTTGTCTAGGGGGATTTTAATGGAAATCTCTTATCTCCAGAAAGTCTTTCAGGTGTTCAAAAGGCTTCCTGTTAAATAATATAATCCCTAAAGCTCCGACAATTACCACTAATTCCATTTTAATTCAGTGGAAAGGTGAAGTGACAGGGAACATTTTATAGCTTTGGAGCTGAAAATGTAATTTTGATTTCAATTACTCTTCAGAGACTTAGGGCTGAATCTCCAGGGCTGAAGATACTGGACTGGAAACAACAGTTTTGGCAACTACTATACGATTTCAACAATAAATGATGCTTTAGAAACAGAAAAGTTTTGAACAGTTGAAGATTTTTACCAAAAGTTATGCTCAAACTGTTCTGACCCTGTGTTATTTTCTTTTATCTGAAAAAACAAAGGAAAACGTCTAACCTGTTATCCATACAAACATTTGGTAATTTACACTTTGTATGACTGCAGAAGACTTGCAATGCCATGCACACGTTTTATGGAGTACTTTTATGATGATTTTTTGACAACATTTTCAAGTTTTTTTCTTGGATAGAAACTTTCTACATCGTGTTGTTACATTTTGAAAATGCATCAAAACCTTATTATTAATGAGATAGATCTTTTGATCACTGGATTGCATGTTGTAATAATCTTTGAACTACCCATCAGAACCTTTTTCCACAGGTTTTTAATCAGAGATTCAGTTTTCACAGCCTGTACTAACAAGTAAAAGACCATCTCACGCTTCTGATGCCAAAGCCAGAAAAAAAACGTGGATCCAGTCATTTGAAAGTGAAATGTTATTGTAGACCCCCAAATGAGTTAAAAAAAACAAACAAAAAAAACAATTTAAAGTAATAGTTCACCCAAAAATGAAAATTAGCTGAAAATTTCACCCCTTTAGGCTGTTCAAGATGTAGATGAGTTTGTTTCTGCATGGGAACAGATTTGGAGAAATTTAACTCATCAGTGGATCCCCTGCAGTGAATGGGTGCCGTCAGAATAAGAGTCCAAACAGCTGATAAAATCGCAATAATCCACACAATTCCATTCCATCAGTTAATGGCTTGTGAAGTGAAAAGCTTTAATCAAGACAGTCATTCTCTTCTGGCCAAAATACAATTCATAGTAGTGCTTTATTCAGTGAAAGTCCATCCCCTGTTGTCTTCATACGTCAAAATCCACCCACATATTTGTTTAGAACTGTTTTAGAATATTTTCACTTGTAAATAGAGCTTGATCTCTTCATATTCATCTCCCGATTCAGACGAGAGGACTTCTTCACTGGAGAAAGGAATATTGTGGAGTATCATCTCATCTTTAAGCCAGAAGCAACAATTTTACATCAAAATTGTCTTGATGGATTTGTTTCGTACAACAATTTGGTCTTTCGCTTCACAAGACATTAATCGATAGACTGGAGTGGTGTGGATTGCTGTGATGTTTTTATCAGCTGTTTGGACTCTCATTCTGACGGCACCCATTCACCGCAGAGGATCCAATAGTGAGCAAGTAATGCTAAATGTCTCCAAATCTACTAATATTAAGAAAAGTAGCAACATTTTTGGCTAAACTATTCCTTTAAAGCAAATCCTTTTTACTAATATGTGATTTAGGCTTGCTGATAACGGAGTTGAAGACCTTTACTGATTCATGATACAGTGGACAGTATACTACAGTGTAATGAGCCTATAGGTAGACTATATCAGCACTGAGACTCACGTTTGAATCCTGGAGGATTGTGAAGTTTTTGAATAAACTTAAAAGTGGGCATTTTTCATTGCTTATTTTATTTGACTTCATTAATTTGACCTGTGCCGTACGTGCTATTAACAATTAGTCAACCCAAACAGGCAGAAACTCTAGCTAATTTTACACGCAAAGAGGTTAGTCATTCATAACAGATCATTTACATACCGAAATGTTAATAAATGAACATGTCTATACAGTTAAATAAACACAGGTTTAAAGCTTTTTTTAATTATTATTTTAATAGGCCTATACTGCAAAATAAAAAGTGATTTTGTGGTTCAGTCTCATTTGCCTTCTTGATCTAAAGTAATTGGTATAACGATGGCAGATTCTCACAGCAACATCACATTTTAAGTTTTGGCAATACATTTACTTGAAAAAAAGAAAAGAAGAAGAAGAAGAAAAGGCATGCAAACAGTTGGCTTTATGTTTTTTATAAATTTTATAAACATCTTTTAAAACTGTATTACTGATGGGCTTACATTGAATATTCGTCATGCTAACACAACCTTCACTGACTCGTTTTTTGAGTAATGTGTGATGCTTTGTGACATCTGAAAATGAAAGATAGACCTCCGTTCTGCTGTGGGGTTGATTTGCTCTTTATTTGTTACTTTTCCATCTGTGAAAACAGACAGAAATAAGAAAAAAAGAAGAAGCTAACAGAAAGAGAGAGGGTAAATGTCTGGTGGCAGTTTGAAGATGTTTCAGGCCGTTATTGACCCCGTTGATCAATCGACCTCCAGAGATCAGACGGGTTAACCTGTCTCAGCTGCCTCCATCTGTCTGGTAATGGGAACTCTCTGCGTCCTAAAACAAGTTTCTTCCCACTAACTTCCTCACATAAATTCTTTGAATGCAATGAAATGTATCTGTGATTGTGTCTGAGTGGCATCTGCGTCTATACAGTATCCTGAATGCACCCAAAAATGCTGTTTTTAGCTTGGCAGTACACTAGGTTTTCAGACACAGCGAAAGAAAGTTTGCTCAAAATCTAATTCAGCCTGAAAATGGAGCTGACACTTTGCACTAGATTTTGGTTGTAGCACATTTGGATTACAGCTCGCTGTGGACCTTCAGAGATGGTGTGAAAGAGAGAGAAGAAGTGAAAAAGAACTAATGAGAGCAGCCATTTTAGCGAGAGAGTCACTTTAGCGTGTATTTGCACGCAGCTCAGAGGCTTTGCTGGATGAACTGCAGCTGCTCGACAAAATCAAACACGCTCCCCTGTGGAAACAGAAAGAGGAGTGTCTGTAATGCTTTACTTCGTGCTCAGATCCCTCCTTTTTCACAAATTGGTGTTATATTCATGTTTTGAGTGTGTATTTGCGCATGAAAGAGAGAGCGAGAGAGAGACAGAAAGAGACATGGAAACAGGTGAGAGCATCACGGCCTTGTAATGTAATACGGTGTAATGCTCAAAAGGGCAACGGGGATTAAAGGACTCGTTTTGTGAGGAATCAAATTTTCCTTGATCTTTTGAGATAAAAGAGTTTTATGTACTACATACTGTAACTTTCAAAACTTCCTCTTCAGTAGCAAAAGAGCATTTACTGAAACAAAAAATTAAATAAAATAAAAAAATGGTTGATTAAAAAACAATTGCAAGAATGAGAGAANCAAAACTTCCTCTTCAGTAGCAAAAGAGCATTTACTGAAACCGAAAAAAATAAAATAAAAATGAATTAAAATAAATAAATAACGGTTGATTAAAAACAATTTCAAGAATGAGAGAGAGAGTGGAAATGTGAATAACTGAAATAAAAGTTTGTCATCAGGTTTTTACTGTAAGTAAACACCTTTTTTGCAAGGATGCATTAAATGGATTAAAAGTGACAGTAAGAACAATTGTAATGTTAATGTTTGCAATTAAATTAAATTTTTTTCAGCTTTGATCACATTACATTTTAAAAATACATTCAAATAGAAAACAGTTTGAACTGTTATAATATTTCACAATATTACTGTTTTTGTTGTTGTTGGTTTTTTTGTCGATTGTTGATCAAACAATTGCAGTCTTGGTGAACATTAGACACTTGAACGGTAGTGTATTTTTGTCCCCCTCAATTATCACATTTTTAGTAATGTCCTTTACCTTTATGTTTAAAAAATAAATTAATAATAATAATAATAATGATTGCCTTGTTATTCTATGGATTTTCATAGCTGAGTTGTGTTGATTCAGGGTCATGGTGATGAAGCTTTCTGAATGATAATAAACCGATCTTATTACTCAGGCTCTTTCTCACAAACTTGCTTTCTCTGCCTTTGTCAAACACACACACCCCCCCCACCCCCACCCAAACAACACAACGTGATGCAAAAGCTCTTGCTAATGATGGTTCCTCTCAGCTCTGGTTGTACATGTTGTCTGATGGACTCAGTGTGTCCTAAAAAGCAGGAAACACTGCAGGTGATTTTACCTTGCGCTGTTAATTACCTCCCTTGACAAGCTCGGCGTGTAGCCGCTGTTTAGCCTTTGTCTTCTCACACACTCATGCATAAAACACTAAACAAGAGACTTTTCAGCTCAGACAGAATAAATCTCTTCTGAGAATTAACTGAAATATCCTCACCATGTAGCATCGCATGGACATTATTTAAAACTTTTCTTGATAATCTTGCCTGAAAATGGATTTGTGTATTATAGCAAGCATTCTTAAAATAATTGTACTGCCAACCAAAACAGATAGTTGTTTCATAACATGTTCTTATGAGCTTTAAAAAAGAAGAAGAAGAAAAAAAAAAGAAAGCTAGACAGACAAGCAGGATCTTAAGAGACAACTGTAAAACTTAATGCAACATAAAAATACAACACTGTTGCATTAATCAATCAAGCAATAAGTACATACTTGCTTCATTGCTTTTTACCATTAAAAGTTTTAC
>SCHK01168326.1:0-12446 GCA_004124795.1 Poropuntius huangchuchieni | reverse complement strand
AAAAAAGTGGAGTGTTCCTTTAAGATTCAAAGTGAGAAATCACAGGATATCATTCTATATGGGAGCTGAACTAATGGAAGAAAGGAAAGAGGGGAGAGATGGCCTCTTCCAATATTTTATACCTTTCTTGTTTTTCCCAGCCTCTGTGGTCACGATCATTAAGGCCACCAGCACCACGATGAGGGTGGAAAACAGGCCACGCATTCTGAAAAACACACAGAATCATCAGCTGTTGCAGAGAAAAATTGCAGTTTTCAGTAACTGAACAATTTCTGATATAAGTACTGTTATCAAAGGGCAGGACAGTAATCGAGCCATCTATGCTGAGGCGCTACTTCGCCCTTTTAATATTTCAAATTCCCAATTAGAGATGAATGAATGGAGCTGATAAGGGTGATCATTCAGAATGATTAATTAGAGCTTCACTAGCTGAATTCAACGGACTGGCATTAAAATGTCGCAGACTTGGCTTGTGCAAACACAAAAGGTCATAATGCTGAAGGACTGCATGCTATCACTGACACCAGATTATAATGTAACAACAGCGCTTAAATTTCTCCAGCCGCCCACAGAAATGGCACACAAACACATCACACAAAAGTATGATGTAACATCTACTGAAATGGGAGAATACATGGTGAATTATGATAATATGAGGTTCTTGGCACTGAAAGCACCGCCGCTGTACTAGCTTGTTGCTTTGAATCAGGAAACATAAACATCCGAAACGACACAAGAACATTCGCAACCCTGACTAACATCCATTCACACTCAAAAGAAACAGACTTGAGGTCTTTGAACGTGTCCTTCTGTCCTGCTGGCATCCGGCTCCAGAGACTCACAGTCCTCACATCTGCGTTTTCTCTCTGTCTCTGCTTAGCTGTGTATAAATGGTGCAAATTAATAAATGTCTGTATGAAAACAAATCTCTTTTGCTCTTCTGCTTCTCAACGTGTCAGCATTAAAAACTGAAAAAACGCCAAGACCCCACAGCGCTGGCAACGGTGGGATGTTTATTTCCATTAACACTGTGAATGGTAGGTACAAAATTGTAAAAAAAAAATAAAAAATATTCGGAGAAAAAGAGATTTTTCAACCTCACATTTATTTGCCTGGATCATATCAAGTGAGGGTTTCTCCATGTACACAGATCTGCTTATATGGGTTTTGTGTTTGTGACTCTGGCTGCGTGAGCGCGCTCTTTAGCCTCTGTTTGTGATCTCCATGGCGATGATTCGCCCGCGTGCTGTGAGATAGTAGGAGCGTATTGTCTGAAGAGAATGGAATCATCTCCGCGGGACGCCATTCTTCCGGAAAGCTCCGTGGATGGCAAGAGGCAGACACATACACTCACATATGAACCCACACAGATTACAGAACACACATTCACATATCAGCCAGCTTCCCACAGACACATTTACTAACAACTCAGCACCATTGTCAGTGTGGGAGTGACTTTTTTGTCAATAAGACGACATCCTGGTTCAGAGTTCTTTTAGCAGGAAAAGCAATTAACGGTAACAAAAGCTGATCTCCTGTTGAAAGAGAGGACGGTCTCTGTAAGACGCAAGACTCAAAGCAGCCAGAATTAGCCAGACTGATGAAAAGCAGTATTGTACCGTCTTTGAGGATAATTAAGCATCTATTAGGTCCAAACAAGTCTCTCGTTCTGACTATACCACTTTCCATTCACTGCAGTCAAAGTGTCTGTCCATTTACTCAATCACATTGGCTGTTTTGCTCCGGAGGGCCCATCGGATCACATGTTTTCTAGCTGCTCTCGTTCCCGTCATGGCTGAGTGAAATATTCTGGACTCTCGCTATCTCTCAGCCGTAACTTCAAACTCAAACTCCTGTCCCAGCACAAAAGCCGGCCCTCATCACTCAGGCGCCAGACCTTTATAGGTCACTATAAGCAGAGGCAGTAAAAATGCTTTCTACCTCTGTTTTTTTCCCTCCATCTCTCACTCTCAGACACTAAACGCTCTTCTAAAGCCGTTTATAAAATATTCTGTTGACCTAGTAAATCCTGCAACTCCCTCCAAACAGTAATTAAGTGTCAGCCGCTCAGCGGAGCGTGACTAACCTCTCTCAGAAAAACACAAATCTCGAGCACCCCAACCCCCATTTTCCTGGCCCAAAAATGTCTTCACCCCCTCTCCGGGTCCAAAAAATTCCCCCTCCTCACCTTTTTTTTCCTGACCTTTCTCCGAAATCTCTCATCAGGCAGTCTTCTTTGTGGGATATGTGTGTGTGTGAATGATGGGGAGGGGGTGTTCCAGACATCCTAACGAGGCTGTTCTGACCCGCTGGGTCCACACACGCACACACACACACACACACACACACACACATCTCATACACTCTGAGGGTAGAAAGCCCTTTAAAAGCCCCATTCCTCTCTCAGAAACACACGCTCTTTGAGGGCCTTACTCACTCATCATACGCCATGGGGCTTCCATTATCACAAGCGCAGAGGAATGCAGGACCGCTGGACACACACGGTTTCTCTTCTCTCCCCTCCTCTGGTCCTCTCTCCTCCCCTCACATCTTTTCAGAGCGTTCCAGCACCCAGCGCTCGAGTGTGCGAGTCCCTCGCCGCGCAACCAGCTGGACTTCAAACTCATTTCCATAGCAGAGAAAACAACACAAAGCTCTGACCCACTTCACTCATAGTCAGACATATGGCACAGTTTCACGCTTATCAGTGCCACTTTTCAATTACAGATTTCCATTTGGAGTCTTTTTCTTTCAGCAACTCTTAAACTCTATTACAAGCGCTGCGTTTTTCTGTAAAGACTAATATTAAACGGAGGTGCTTTCATTAAGTCTGAAGCAAAGCAGGCCCTTAAGGCTGAGCTGGTACTGTGCATTAAGTCTTGAGACACAGTGCAGAGGGAGTTCAAGTCAGCACTGGCTTTATCAGTCATCTTAACCACAGAGAGACAGACTGACAGACAGACACGGGGGAGGAGAGAGACGTCTGGAGACAGTGTTCAAACCAAAAACAGCTGTTTAAGTTCACTTCAGCACAAGATTTACTCAAACACATGTCCGAGGCTGGTAGTCATAAATCATTGTGAGGCTCCCATCATTCTTTCTGATGGGCGTGTGCAGCTGGGTGATGTCCACACACACACACACACACACACAAAGGCTGTCACCAGTCCAGTGCTCTGAAGCATTAGGTAAGTGTTACACCAAATGCTTTCTGACAGAAACTGTGACCAGCATAGCACTGGAGGCCTGTGAATCTGAGAGTTCAGAGTTAGTGAGGCACACACACACACAAATTAACATGTAACTACATCTGTTTTCCTTAAAGAGAAATCGGTGACTGAGACATGTTATACATACACCCTGAGGACATACACTCAAATATCCAGAAGCTGAGTTAAAAGCATAACTTTACTATGCAGAGGGCAAGAGGGCTTTGTAATATCGCTCTGAAACACAATCCATCTCTCCTCTGTAGTAATGTGAAATAAACTCTTAAATGCATATGAAACAAGCTTGGCTAACAAAACATGAGTGGTGTCTTGTATACATAATAACATATCTATGTATAATACGAATTTGTGCTAACCACCCAGAATTATTTATATGAACTGGTTAACAATCATGTGATCAGTTTTCTTCTCTCACTTGCTGTCTGTTTTATTTTATCTGATCACAGTGTTTTGCCCAAAGAATCTCTCTTTCTCTCTCTGCTATATGCTCACACCAAAACAGGGCAGAGGCCAAAAGGTTGAATGTTTACAACTTTGCTGAAGTGCTGTGAAGTGGTATAGCTCCAAATGTGTAATCCCTTCAATAAAAGTGCATTTTTTGCACTTTCTTAGTCCCACTCTGGGATGAAAAGGCCCTGAAAGTGTCTAAAGAAAGAGAAATGAAAGAGTGGGGGGGCAGGTCAGAATGCAGGTCAGGTGAAAAGGGTCTCTGAAAGAGCAGGAGAAGAAAAGATGGAGCGCGGTCCTCTTCCTTTCTGCCCTGCACCCTTTGACCGTACTCACTTTAATCACTCTATTCAAGAGGAGAGAGAGGGAGTGAATGAAGCCAAGAGCATTAAATGCACAATGATCCTTAACACACACACACACACACAAGACTTGAGCAAGAGAATTGAATTATGGTGATTCTCCGTGTAAGGCATTAGCTGACACACACACACACACACACTTTTCACATGCATCAGAAATGAAAATTCACTATTTACTATTTACATTTCAGTCAGGCTGAAATAATCCCAGGTCAAAAGTACATAGAAAGATAAGGCATTCCTTACACTGACAAGTATCTCTGTGCAAAACTGTTGGTTAGACCACTACCTGCTTTGCTAAAAACTTTTTTGCAAAGACAGCCACAACAAGCTACCTATCCACACAGCAACTGAGAGGGGAGGCGACCCAGAACATGCCTAATGATGCCCAAAAATGCATTTTTTTTTACAACCTGATCACAGGTTTTGCGACAGAATACTAATAGGCTGCTGTAATACTACAAAACTTTACTTTATGGACAGTAAATGTAATAAAAAATACTTAAGTCTCAAATTGTATTAGGAAAAAAAAAACTTACATTTGTCCACTACCAATTCAAGTAGTTTAGAAATTTACTATTTCTTCCTAAACTCTGTAATTTAGTGTCAAATAGTAGTTTCACATTATCTGTGGTTTTATATTTTGTACATTCATCTATTATGAAAATCAATTGTCATCACCAACTGATAGTTTTACAAATCGTCGCAAGAATGCAACAGTTGCTCGCGACACAAACGTAGTCTAAATGTTTGCCCACCTCAGAACGTCTGGTACCTTAATTTATGAATAAGAAAACCCCTTAGACCAAATTTAAGAGTATTATCAAATACTTCCACTGAATTCATATCGGATGTTTATCTAAACACTCCTCTTTAAAAGCTTAACAGTCCTCAGAAAAATCAACTTTTATAATGTTTTCCGCACTTTGTTCGTGTCTAATTATTCTTATTCCGTGTATATCGCGTGTATATCACCTTTTCGCTTTATAACTTCCCAGTGGCACTTTTAAAAATGTTTAACGGAGTAAATCAAACAGAAAACCTCTATACAGGTCAGATAACAACTGTTGATGTGAAAAGAGCAAATTGAACTCACTTGTTTTCTGTGTTGAAAGTTTCCACACTGAACAAACTGAAATGTCTTGCTGAAGTTTCGTGCGTGAACTCTTCTCCAGCATCCGCCTTTATGCGTCGCTCCGGCTCTTTGTTTCCCCCCAAACTAATTTAATCTGCTTCTCTCCCCCTGAACCCCATTTAAATTAACCCCGCAGTGACGTCGCAGCCCACGTCAGCCTCAGTCAATAGACCTCAGGCACAGCCATGACATCTGTGCTGCAAGTCAACATAAAAAAATGTAATGAGAATTACATTATAAGATATAATAAGAATAATATAGACTAAAACATAGCAATTCAGTATACAGTATATACTGAATTATGTATGTAATTGAAAATACATAACAAATAAAGTAAAAAAAAGGATGAAATACTACTGTGAAAGCAAAACCCTCCACCTATTAATTGATAACAGAGATGGCTGTGTTCACAAGCACTTTTGGCAGTTGCTCAGGACAGAAACCCAATAAGACTAAATCAAATGATCAGAACACACAAAGGACAAATAGTAGAGAGAAAAAAAAATGACTTCTATTTCAACAGAAGATATAAAATAATGGAACTGATTACCATGATCAATGATGAACTGACTATATGACTATTTACAAATTCAGCATAGAGACAAGTAGATGTCTGCTTGTATTGTTGTAGGAACCTGGCTACCAAGAAAAGCTCCTCCAAATTATAAACTATATAACCATGTAAATACTATAAAAAAGCACCATCTCAATTTTGCAAATCATCATTAATACTTACGTATTGATGAACACAGTAATATCCTGATTATCCTGAATATCCTGACAGCTAGCTTTAACAAACTGTCTCTTTAAATCATAAAAGTACTTTTCTGCAGTTTTGTGTATATTTTTGTTTATAATGCAAAGAACTAAATCGTTTTAAACAACTAAAATGTTTTCAGAGGCTATAGATTATCTTCTTTTTGCCTGCTGTGTGATTTTATGTGGGTGTATTTGTGAATGTGTGTGTAGACCCCTGAGGGCAGGAAACAGCGGCTCAATAGGACAAATGGTGCAGTCAGATAAACAATCTCTCTGCAGGCTGAGACAGGCCAGAACAGAACACATACAATGACCTGAGCCAACTCTACTCATAAAGCCATTCTCATAGCGTTCACATACTGTAAAACCTACATAAACACACACTTGTCGCACAATCATGCAGCACACACAAGGCACCTATAGATCAATAAAAACCGACTGCAAACTATAAGGATGTGGAGCACCAGATGACATTTCTGTTGATGGTAGAATGAAAAATTGATTTTTATAGCTTTTCTGTAAGCTTTACATTTCAGTCAGAGCACATCTTGCTTTAAAAATAACGCCTGTAATAGCCAACATGCATTACATGTAAATTTAAGATTGAGATTTGATCACAAATGAGTTAGTTAAGCATTGTAAGTTATAGCATGTATTTTAAAACATTGAAAATGGAAAGTGTTTAAACAGAAGCAATTAAAATAATCTCAATTAGACTTTTTTGGTGATAAATAAATAAATAAATAAATAAATAAATAAGAACTTCTGAATGCAAAGTACTGTCCGTTTTACACATCCGCTCCAAGAAGACTAAACAGACCACAGGGAAAATGGGGGGTGATGGAAGAAATCAAAGTGGGGTGAGGAACAAAAAGAAAGAAAGAACGGGTTGAGAGGTTGGGAGGGTTATACAGGCAACATATTTTGTAGCAACCTGAAAAGGCAAGACCTCCTCCCTGCTCTTCACAGTGAAACCTCTGTCTCACAACAGAGGACCAGATGGAACAATCACCGCTTGAATAAAAGGCAGCTCACAGCCACCACAAATGATCAACAAAACCCCAACACTCCTCCTCTCCCCACTCTCTGCTTCTTTGGATCAACGGGAAGTCATGGGAAAGCTTGCCAAATGGGCAAAGGGTGAACCAGCATGTGAGTGTTTGTCCATGAAAAGGTTAAAGAGTTGAGGATGAAGTCTGTGCTTTCTAAGACAGAAGTGTAGCCGGCTTTCACGTTGTGATTATTTAAAAGGCAGGGGTCACTCGGAGCATGACCAGAAGAATGGACTTCCTCTCACATACACATGCTGATGGTCTTTTTTCACTCCAAAAACGAATAAATATGTAATGAAAGACAACCAAAATGACTTCAAACAAGTTCACAATTCAGAAGCACCCAAAAGAGTAAAGACATTATTCTATTAAATAAATAAGAAATTGTAATACTTTACAGCAAAGTTTTATTTGGCAACATTAGTTAATGCTAGGTAACAACGGACAACAATTACAGCATTTTGTAAATCTAGGTTAATGTTGATTTTTGCATTATTGTTTGTTAATTGATGTTCATTCATATTGCATTCAATCATGTTAATTTACACAACTTGAAAAATTAGATTAATAAATTCTTTTTTAATTATATTTTCAAGTCTAAAACAATCACATATAATAATAAAAAAATACTAATAAGTTAAACAAAAACAACAATAAGGATCTACAAAACAATGGAATTAACTCTATAGAGAATGTCTATAGACATTCCACATCATCACGATTCTACATTCATATCATATGTAACTCATGACTCTTTTACTAACTGCAGCCAGGGACATGAATTGCATTTCTCTTATTAATACCTGTCTCTCATCTCTAAGCTGCCAGCTCACTCCTGCAGAGACAAAAAGAAACTTGGTATCAGAGTCTGAGTGAAATGCTGTTAATACATTCCAAGGATGATACAACTGTATTGAAATGAACACAGCACTGAGCTGTTCCAGACTGCAAAGCCTCACATTCATCCATCTGTGGATCAGAGGGAGACCTGAATTCAGCACAGGAGAATATTCATTTTTTACAAACTCCTCAAATAAAAAACAAAACAACAACAAACTCACACTAAATGTAAACAGGGTTATTATAATGAACTAAAACAAAAAATGATTCAAACATAAATTAAATTTATTAGATGAAAGCTTCAGTTGTCAAGGCAACATTTCAAAGGTGAAGTACTAAAATTAATTACTGAAAACAAAATAAATAAATTGAAACTGAATTAAAAATAAACGGCCCTTCTTACAAATTTATCAGTATTGAATGTCTGACTAGCAAAAAAATAAATTAAATAAATAAATAAATAGTGATGTGGACCATCTTATCTTAAAATAAGCAGACACAGTATTTAATCAAATCTTTATGAAAACAATGGCAGCAAGTATGAGGGACTGTTTACTCTGAACAGTTCTTAAAGCATAGAAAAAGCATTTTTGTTCGAGTGGTGGATCAGATCTCATCCTTATTCTTTACAATGAATCATAACATTTTTGCTTTAAAATGATTCACAGGCTTTGCAAGATTATAACAAGGACAGAAAGATCACTCAACATTCAGTCTCTTAAAATATCCATGTTTTAAACAACAAATGACCTTGCTGTTCAGTATGAAATATTCAGTATGCTTTATTATTTTATTAACCAGACAGTAACAGAATAAGTTCATTGGAGAGATAAATATTAACTACATTACAGAACAAAATATTCATAAAACATTTCTTTAAACCCAATATTGCACTGGAACCCATGTTTTCTGCTTTCTCTTTACCAAAACCTCTTAACAAATTCTAGCCTTGAATTGCACTGCAACTCAAATAAACAAACAAAAAACCCCTAAAACTAGACACAAATTAGTGTCAATGTCAGATTGTTTTCCCTGTAAATCAATGAAAGAGGCAGTTCTTCATCTTCTTACTGCTTTCATGCATCTCAATGATGGCTAAAGGCTTAAGAGCTAAATTGAGCAAGAAAATACACAGCAACAAAACACATTCAGAAATTCAAAATACATAGTACATTGCTTTGCCCTTTGAAAGTAAAAGTAAGGAGATTTCCATATAAGAATCTAAAAATGTGAGATTTCTTGGAAAATCTCATCTCTTAAGTAAGAGGTGTTGGTGATGAAGTACTGAACATGGAATATACTTCAATAGTGTCTCCACTATATGAAGAAAAATAGGGTATTAGAGAAAAGTAATTAATGGCAAAAAAAACAAGTGTTTGCCGATGATAAGAGAGGCTGAAATAAGCTATGGATTTAAAACCTGGTTTTAATAAGATAATGGAAAGACATGGAAGGTCCAGCTGTAAATAGCTGCTTGAGAAAACATGTAAGTATGAATTATTTATAATGAAGCACTGTACAGAACCATAATTATGATCTGTTGGTTGGACGAGAATAAATAATACCAGAGGAGACTGAAGTGTAATATGATGCTGCCAGCATCACTTACAATCTCTTCTGAATGTGCCACAGGGTAAATGGATCAACACCAAAACAAAACAACCATATCATTAAAGTCTGGGTGATGAAATCTTAAAACCAGACTAAATTAAAAGTAACAGTGGGCTAATGTAGGGCATAGACCTCACTTGCCCTTGGAGCTATAGAAATGATATGCTAAATGCAGTCCACGGCACTTAAAAACTTTACTGAGTTAACAGCTGTGGACTGAGTTCATGCAGTAAAACATCATCACACCAGTCAAAAATTCATATTGCTAATAATCAGGTGTGGAATTGTGGACACACTCACATTTGTAGATTGCTTATGCAATTTAAGGCGTTTGTATTTCTAAGGAAATACAAGTCCAAATCAATTAGATGCTTTACAGAAAAAAGATAAAGTATTGAGTGTTGTAGCAAGGCTCTAACATATTTTAAATAAGTAACACAACGTTGTAACAAACTGAATTTATATCATATACTCAGTACAAATGCATTCTTAGATTTAAATGACACTAAAATTTGTTCTAACTGCTACAGTACATAAGAAAAACTCGCTCTAAGTGTTGATGAATGAGTTCAAACATTTGTGGCAAATCTATGGCATCTGTTCTGCCTATTAGTCTGACAAACTCTAGTTTTAGGATTATGATAATTACGAAGAAATTGAAAGCCGCAAAACTCACAAAATTGTCTCTTAATCCCTTCAATCACTGTGAGTGTGAGAGGTTCCTGTAGGCTGTTTATCACAAACAGTCAAATTAAATCAAAATTCCTCTGTAAAGAAATGTAGTTGGCATGATTGGCTTGAAGACCATTTACAGTGTGAGCCCATCTGCTAGCTTTGTTTTCTCCCAGAATGCATTTGTGAAATGGTGTCTGTCTAAACTGCATGAAACAGCTTTTTGGATGCTGTAGTACAGGAGCTATTTACTAAAACCAATCTTCAAAATTCAAATGTATTTTTATCCTACACATATCAGCCTTTACACTACTCAGATGGGACATGAAAAGAAAAGGATGAAAGGATGAAAAAAGAACATTTCCATTGACAACAAACCCCATTTTCCATACTAAATAGGTCTAAAGGTGGGGGAGGGATCTCAAAGCCTTAAAAAAGTCTTTTAGAATTTAAGAAGATCGATCATTAAGACATATCACATGTTTTTATTGAAAGAGTTCAGTGAGTTCAGTGTTTATGGCATATGATGTCATTCATATAATCTCGTTCATCAAGGCTCCTGTCAAACAGCTGTCTGGGTAAAAGGGTGAGATGGATGGATAGATGGATAGATAGATGGATGGTTGGTTTTTTTAAACACTCAAACTTTCCAAGTAAAGAACACAACTGAGAGTGCTGAAAATGCATTTCCAACAGCAAATGAAGAGCACTAAAGATGCTAGTGTGTTCACCCAAACACAGTGTGTTACTTATTTACAATATGAATATGCATACATACTGTATAATTACATTGTAAAGAACTTTGAAATCAGTGGGTCATATCATTAATGAAGTAGATTCATTCTATAATGTAAATAATTGAAATAAGTCATAAATTACTAATATTATTAAATATGTATGCTTTCAAGGCCAAATGAATTTCAATATATAACGATTTAGGAAAATAAATATAAGCATCCTAAAATCTTGAATCTGCATTAAGACATCAGCACTAAAAAAATACGAAACAAAACAATAAACTCTTATAGAGTGCGTTGTTTTATCACAAAGATTTAAGAAAAATGAGCTGAATCACAGAGAGATCTGTTCTCAGCTCCAATAAACCAAAATCTAATTTACAGAGTTTTATAATACAAACATGACAGCACATCTTTTAGAGCTACAAATTATATAAACATCTATTTACTTAAAAATATTGTAGGAAATAAGCTATATTTTAGTACATCAATTATAAATCCAGAGTATAGAATAAAGAAGGCAATCAAAGCTACAGTGCAAATGCCTCTTAAACAGAAAGCTACTCGCATACATTTACAGTACCGAATGTTATTAGAAACAGCACAGAAATCTATGAAAATGCAAAATCCTTTCAATAACACACCTGAAAAATATCTGAATTGTTCCGATACTTCAGATCAAGACCCTAGAAAACATTCCTATCTTGAACCAACCTGAACTCTTTCAGTGCAGGGCAATCTAAAAAGTTACATTATACATTAACAACATATCATTTAATGGCTCTACTGTCTTTAGGAAATACGTCGGCTAAATGAAATGTTGGAACTGTATCACTAACCAGATTAATGCTCAGCCATAACAGAGCAATACTGAACCTAGCTGTGGAGTCAGGGCTACGGTGAATGCTCCAGATACACTTACAGACAGGGATGAATCTGGAGATGCATCGTATTCATTTAACATTCAGCATTGTCAAACTAGAAAAGCAAGCTTGATGAGTGCATTAACATAGAGGGAAATGCATTCTGTCTCATACATACAAACTCTGTGATGTTTTGGCAGTGCAATGAAATGAAAGACATTAAGTCCAACAGGTCATTCAGTGAAAGATGATGAAAGCTTGGGACCTCTTCGGAGACAGTAAAGTGTGCGACCATCTTCCCTCTCTGGGAATGTATCACCCCACTGCGGTCCAGAGAGCCTACAACGGGTTTAGCGATACATGTTTGGTTACTGTTGTTTTGGCACAAAAGGGAGGACACCGGTTGAGGTGAAGGGTGAGAGGTTAAAGGTCAAACTGCAGTCTCCTGGTCCTCACGCTGGATCATTTGGTAGTGCTGGCGGTTCTCCAGATACGCCGCAAGTTCTGCGTCTTTCGCCTTCTCTGCACGATGCTTTGGAGTGTCGCCCTGGAAACGAAGAGACGTGTTATGTCCAAACATAACGAATGCTGGAGAGGTAAACATATACATATATATATATATATATATATATATGTGTGAAGAGTTTATTTGCAAAAACAGATTTTGTTTTTTTAAATTTTCAAAAATTATTTTACCATCATGTTTTTATTGCATTTTATTGTGTTAGTTAGCTGTAT
>SCHK01168240.1:3772-13896 GCA_004124795.1 Poropuntius huangchuchieni | reverse complement strand
ACGTGTGAAAAGAGGTGAAGAAACACATTGCATTTTTTTTTAATTAAAGGGTCACTTAAACAAACAGACCAGTGACCCTCAAAAACACTACAGGGCATCAGAGTCGTTGAAAATTAATAACATGAAATCATATCTGATCGCGTCTGATAACAACGCTGCAATCATATCTGATAATAAGACTAATATCGCATGACAGCAACTGTAATATCATGCCTGATAATAACTGAAATCTCATCTGATAAAAACACTAACATCACGTCTGATGATAACAGTAAAATCATATCCGATCATAATGATATCTGATAACAACATGCTTGTCACCTTTGTCTCTGCTCCGGTTTGTCTCTTGCAGCGCGCCGTATGTTTTCATCGTCGCTTCGCTTTCAGAAATGGCTTTCTTTAACTCCATAGTAAATGCTGATGTCACAGATCTCGGATTTCGTTGATTTTGTCGCTTTCTCGTCGCTGTAATCACGCTGATCTGCGCTCATCCGCGGAACAGAACAACATCTTGACAGAATGAAACTGCGTGACGTCACCGTGATGAGGGATGCAGGGCGCATGCGCACAAAGGATGACACCAGAAAATTGTAATCTGCATTTTATAGCCTACAGTTCACATCTAAATCAGTGAAATTCCTAATAATAATTATAATAATTGTTATTGATTGGTTTAGTAAGCTTGTGAGTCTGGTTGTTATTTTTGGGAAGTTCCTCATTTCAAACGCTGCGTTCCGTTCCGTTCCGTTCCGTTCCGGAATACAGCTGCTTCGATCGTGTGAACGGCTCCTATAAATGAAGAAAGTTTATGGATGTTGACAGTCCATTTCAGCTTCTGCAGGATTTAACACTGGGGTTAGGCAACACTGTGCAACCGTATTTACTTTTAGAGAAACTGTAGCACATGGATGTAAATCCTTATATTATAAGATGTTTTTCTTTCTTTCTTAACGTGCAGAACCCAGCAGGTAAGGTCAATAAGAGGATCTCTGATTAACAATATATCAGCGGTGTGTGAGTTCCCCAGTTCTCTTCACGTTATATACAGACGGTTGTGTGAGCAAAAATAATAATAATCACATTGTGAAATTTAGTGATGATTAGTGATGTATGTCTCGAGACCGGTCTTGGTCTCGAGACCGGTCTCGAGACCACTTTTACGTGGTCTCGGTCTTGTCACGGCCTTGACGGTCTTTGGTCTTGGTCTTGTCTTGGTCTCGGTTTAGGCGGTCTTGACTACAAGTTTAGTGATGATACAGGAGTTCTTAGCTTATCATAACAATCAAGACATTTTATCATACCACTCTGAAATCAATCAATTTATAGAGTGTTGTGATGCTCACCACCTAACTGTGAATGTGAAGAAAACTGAGGAGATGATATTTGATCCGAAGTCAATTGGTAACCACAGTCCTATATATATTCATAATGTTCCAATCACACAGGTGTCTTCGTACAAATATCTTGGTGTTTATCTTGATTGCTGTCTTGGCATGTTCATGTTGACAGATTGTGTAGGACGTAATTTTTGAGAAGGCTCAGACTTTATGGTGTCAGTCGCAATATTATGATGTTGTTTTATCAAGCTGAGCTACAGAATGTGATCTGATATGGAATACACCTTTGGTATGGTAATTTGACAGTACAGCTGAAATCTAGGCTTGGACGTTTTATTCAAACAGCCATGAAAATCATGGGCAGGGTAGAACCTCTTTATCTCCAGACTCTTCATGAGAAGTCTACGCTGAGCGAGGCAGATGGGATTTTGTATGAAACTACACACATCTTGAACTGTGAGTTATGCTGTAATCAGGAGATAAGAACTCCAAGATGTAGACTGAATCGGTTCAAGAATTCCTTTATTCCTTCTGCAATTAATCAACATTATGTAAGGTTATTAATTTTTTGATTACTTATTCTTTTTTTTCTCTCCCTTTTTTATGGTATGTGTTACTGTGTGTACTTTTTTAAACTATGTATTTTATATGATGTGGTGGTTGTATTTCTCAGGGACAATAAAGTGTACCTTAACCTTAATTACACAGTATGCATTAATTAATCTAATTAATAATCTGAAACAACAAATGTCTGAAAGTTATCCTTAACATGGTTTTATCTGTTAACATATAACTTACAGCAAGGACAGGACAGTACCATATTTGTAGATAATTCATTCATTTGAAATAAAAAGATTATGAAGATATTCAAGATATTTAAAATTTGCTAAACAACAAGCACCAACCTTTTAAATACTTTTTAAATAATTTCATTGCACTGGACCTGCTGTTGTGTGCAAAAAATATGGCATAAGGTGGATGAAATATATAGGAAATACTAGCATTTAAACAAACATAAAACATGTTTTCATAAAATTACAGATCATATTAACAAGGCACTTAACAGCCAAAACAAAGCATCAAATACAAAGTCAAAGAGCTAACAGAAACATGGCGCGTGACCAAACTAAATCTCTAAAACTCTAGTGATCATTCATTTATAAAAACCTGCCATATTTCCAGACAGAAAAAAGCTGAAATACTAAATAAACCAGACACACAATGCATATACGCACAAATAAATAAATACATAAGCACGATAACGATGTGTCAGGAACTGTGTGAATGACACAGAAACAAACATGAAACAAAAAATAGAGACAAACAAAACCAACACAGAGAATTAAATATAATTGATGTCTTTAAAAAACTTTTCCGTGTTTTAAAAGGGAAACTTTAAAAATGAAAATTGGATCTGCAGCAAGAACAGACTGGTCACTAAATAATCTCTGTGTGTTTTTCAGACGTGACAGTGTTTTAAACAAAAAACAGAAGGAACATCTCAGTTCTTCTTCTCCCGGAGCATCATTCAGTCCTGTCCGTTCCCGAGATCCGTTCCTGTGGTTTGTGCTCGACGCCCCGAGCCCAGTCCAGAGCCGCCGTGAAGGTGCCGTCTCCGCTCTGCTGAGAGAAGCAGAGGAACGTGGCCCAGATGAAGCCACAGCAGCCGGTGAAGGCTGTGCGGATCAGCGGAGGAACCAGAGCGAAGTTCAGGAACTGTGTGTCATGAAGAGCAGTACGTGTGAGATGGTTCAGGTCACAGACAGCAGCAGTGTGTGTGAAGCTGGTTTACCTGCATGACCGGCCAGTACATGAGCCCCGTCTGAAACACACACACTCATCAGTCATCACTACTGTCTGATGCTGTGATAGCGCTCACATCTGGACCACACTCACCTGGTACGTGTTCAGGAACTTCTCCCTCCAGTCCTGCAGAATCTCCTCTCGGCCCTCCATGAAGCTCACACCTGCGCAACGACACGACACACCTGAGCTCTACCTGCGCGCGCCTCCCCGCACCAGTCACGCGACTCACCTGAGCTCACCTGTGTAGAAGGCGCTGATGGCGAGCGGCGCCGCGAGCGTCTGGTCCAGCAGCAGCTTCAGAAGCACCGACCGCAGCGCGTTACCGGGGAAGCGTCGCTCCAGAAAGCGCATCCAAAGGAAATTGAAGTTTCCGTGAAAACCGAACGCGACTACGGCCACGTTTCTCGTGTGAGTCCAGTCCACTCGTTCTTTACGCGAGAAGCGCTGGTGAACGAAATCTCCGCCCGCGAACAGGCAGCCGTACAGCGTCACGTTAGTCGCCCACGGGAAGCGTCTGACGGGCGTCAGCAGCGCGTCGCGCATCTCTGCGACTGACAGCAACAACAACGAGCCGCGAACCGTTCACATATGAACTGACTCTCAGCGCTGCGTGATCTAGCTATGTACGGAAATATTCGCTAGCGTTATAACGCTCGCGGCTCCGTCGCTCAGAGCTGCTGTCAGACTTCAGAGGTGACCGAGAGCTCGAGACGCGCATGCGCAGAACCCCCGCTCGCCCCGCCCACTGAGAGACGAGGATTCAACAAAGAACGAACAAACGAATAAACACCGCTGCGAACCACTTCTTTACTTTCTTGTCTTAGCATGAGATCAGAGAGTGGTTTCATTTCGAACTTATTTACAGCATGTTACTATATTAAACTTATTGACATGTCCCTCTGATGTTTTTATATATTTTAAAGAAATATTAGCTCATTTAAAAGAGGCCTGTTAATAAGGAAACCTTCTTGCAAATGATTTTCTATTGAATTGTTACAGTCACGCGTCTTTAGAGAAGCCCGTTCAGGAGCTGAGATCATTTGTTCTTATTATTAAGAGTATTACTGGCTATTCATTTATTTACCATGTTCTGTACATATTTGATCATGTATGGAACACAAATGAAATAAAGCACACGCAGCTGAGCATGAAGTTCTTTATATTTAGCGACGTTTTTAAATAAACCTCGTGTTATTGTGCCTAATGTGCAGCTTTTGGTGTTTTCTGCACGTATGAATCACGTTCTGATGAAACACTTCATAAACACCCTCTGTAGGGAACACGGCTGAACTCATTCGTGTGTCCCGTCATGCCCCGGTGCATTGTGGTCGCTGTCAGGGGCGCATGCGCACAGCGGAGCTCCATCTTTCCATCCCGAGCGCAGAAGAGCAGCGGATGTGTTGATGCTTTTGGACGTTTTGTTTTTATTTTTAAACGCCCAGAGTCGATGTGAAACGAACGCGAGCGAACTCCTGCTCCGTGATTGTGCTCCAGGGACCCTGCAGCGAACGCGATGCGGCGCGAGGCGGGGGTTATGAGGTAGATCGAGCCGCTGCTGCGCTTCGGCCGCGGAGACACATCTGAGTGTAAATCCGCCGCAGGAGCGTTTCCGGCCCCGCGCGAGCAGGTACGTGCGTGCGGCGCGTGCGATCGTGTGTCTGCTGCGTGTGTGTTGTTTCGGTTAGCAGTTAGCTCTCTGTGTGCGTGTCTGTATGTGTGTGTGTGTGTGTGTGTGTGTCTCTGTGTTTGTGTGCGTGCGTGTGTGCGCGCGTGCGCTCGGATTCACCCGCAGCCATAATGAGCCCAGAGCCTCATCCCGAACCGAACCGAGGCGAAGCGGCTAGCTTTAGCTTTAGCAGCGGGCCAGCAGCTCGTTTATCTGCTCTGGTTAGGGTTGCGTTATGAAATGCAGAAATGAGTGATTGTGAACGTGATACAGCTGATGATTGTCACCAAACACACGAACACACACACATCTCTCACTGAGCTGTTAGATCAGTCATCTTCAAGAGTCAGTCTGATCAGATCCAAACATTATTTACTGTAACTCAAAAATCAGTCAGAATACAGCAGTGGATGAATGTGACAGGCATGATGGGAAAGATCTTATGAAGGGTCTTGGTATTGACAGGTGAGCATCACCTGGAGTGTGTCTTACACACACACACACACACACACACACACACACTCTGATATGCCTCATATGACACTCATGAAGGGATCAAGTCGTTCTGTGCATCTGTCACGTATGATGTCGTGTGTTTGCGAGCTGATGGTCATGTTGATGTTGTGTTATCAGCACACACTGCACTCCGTGACCTCTGACCTGTTTAAGGTCACAGCGGGGCAGAACAGCTGGACTCTTTGTGTGCGATCACACTGTAACCGCTTCAGTTGCAATGTAGTGTGTGTGCTCGTGAGTGTGTGTGCCGCTCATTCAGTCCTGTCGTGAGTCAGCAGCACAGTGACACAGTGATCTTCTCAGAGTCCGGCCGTGTCTCTGTGTGTCCAGCTGTGAGGATTGTGTGATCTGGACTCACACCGGTTCACACTGCGCGTCCAGATCTCATACGCTCACCTAATCCAGTCCAGAATACCCAGCGTGACACTTGTCTGAGTTCTTGATGTTTGTGTTTCAGAATAGAAGAGCTCTTAAAAAATCACTGAAATTCCTGATTTTTGGATCTTTCTTGAGCCCGTGCTGACGCGTTCACATTATAAAGGCCTCATCTTTCATTGGTGGAGCTCAGCTGTCAGTCACAGTGCTGACCAATCAGGGCTCACCTGTATGTTTAGTGTGCGCAGGTCATTGTACAGTGATCGACTGACGAGTGCAAAAGAGATTCTGTTTGTTGTTTGATTAACATGACACAGGAACATTACACTGCTGTGAACCAATATAGTGTTACACATCCATTTTCTTTCTCAATTGTTTACCTTCACCTGATACATAAGCAACTGTTTACAAGGATACTTGCATTTTTCCATAATTTTGCGTGTATGTAATTTCAGGAACAAATAGACATGGAAGTGAATGGAATTGTTCCGGTGCGTGTCTACACCGGACGACAAAATACTACAGAACCCTTTATAATCAGTGATGCTGTCTGCACTGGATGTGACGCGACAAACCCACGACAGTAAACTGATGCTGCGTTCTGTTTATGATGAGCAACGATCGCTCTGTGTCCGGTGTAGAACTGTGTGAGCAAAGAAAACAATCAGTATAAATCAGTATCAGTATACATCCTGCGATGTGACGACTGTGGATGAGCGCGATATCGAAGCTGAAACCATATATCGTGCAGCCCTGATTAGAGTTGAACATTTATTTAATTTTTAATTTCAACGTTTGACCAGAGGACATTTTGTTCCTGACAGTTTCATTTTGGAGTTAGGAGGGTGACTTACAGCTGTGTTTGGGTGAAATCTTTCATTTACGGATCGTTATCATATTTACTGCATTAAATGTGGAGTTGTAGTTTTCGTATAATCAAGGTTTAATGTGAATGATGCAAGTTTGCGTCAGAGAGGCGTTTGTGGACGGAAGCTGGGCTCTCGACTGCTGTATTTCCAGAAGTGTTTGGATTATAATGTTGTCTTTCTCTCTTTAGGAACCATGAATTTGCGAGAGCTGCATCTGAACGGGCCGCGATGAGCCGTGCGTCTGAAGATCGTCCGCTGTGAAGACCCACGCTTGACCCACTGCCTGCTGGGAGCTGCGACTCTTTCCATGCGTTCAGTCATTTGAGGTGCTTTTATGTCCCGATCGGAAGCGTTTTGGACTTCTTTCTCATGGCTTTGATTGGTCAGACACTAGCGGCGGAGTTCCTGTCTGCATCGAGTGTAATGCGGCTCTTCCTCTGGGCTGCGCTGTGAGCGTCTCGCTGCGGTCCTGTTGTGCTCCGTCTTCCCTCTTCTGAGCGTCAGAATGAGACATTGTGTCGGGACAGAGAAGAGCGTGTGATCTCTCACGAGGAGTTTTGCACCGGTCCATAAAAATGAATGGAGGAAACGAGAGGGAGGGTGTTGAGGGCAGAGGTCAGCTCGCCCAGGTGCCCATCGGCTGGCAGCGCAAGGTGGATGCCTCGGGGGTGCTGTATATCAGGTATGGACCTGCTCTGTCTGAACCTGCGTCGCCAGGGTCCAGATTCATTCCTGCAGAAATGAACCATCCATAAACATTTCCTAACCCTAACCTAGCTGTGAATCACTATTTAGCATTATTTCTAATTAAAATATGTCTTCTTCAGTGAGACAGTGGCATTCTTCAGCTGAAGTTTAGTTGAGTTTCGATGAAAGTGCAGCTGTGATTTGGTGCTGTTTTCATGCGGATGGTTTAATCTCATCGCTGCAGTCAGGTGTTCAGTGTGTTGCTTCTGAATCAGCGAGCTGCCCTCGTCTGCAGCGTGTCGTTTCATGTGCTTCTCCAGACACACACAATTATTTGTAGAAAGGGTCTAATATTATTTTTATAGATTGCTGTCTGTACTGTAATGTGATTGTTTGGTGTGTGTTTGTAGTCCGAGCGGATCAGTGCTGTCCTGCCTGGAGCAGGTGAAGTCGTACCTGCTGACCGACGGAACCTGTAAATGTGGTCTGGAGTGTCCTCTCATCCTCCCCAAGGTCAGTCACAGACTTCATGCTGCCCATTTCATACAATCTGGACATCTTTCCAAAAGCCACGTTGTCATTGATGATAGTGTTGAGATCATTGTGAGATCATTATATCCTCGTTTAAGAGGAACACACGTGCTCCCACTGACCTAAAAACAACATTGTGCTTGAGAATTTTTCAAGATGCATTTTTGTCACTTGTTTAAATCAGAACACAGCAATGATGACTCTTTCGAATCCTTTTTTTTTTTTTACAAAATGACCAGAATCGATTTTTAATTGGGTTCAATTCATTCAGTTGCTCATTAGAATCATTAGGACTTTAGTCATTAAAAAAAAATCTGATTTATAAGAACAAAGAGAACAAAAAAAGAGCACCAAGGTCCTTAAAGTGCTTGAATTCAGAAATGAAAAAAGGAATGCAGTCAAAAAACAAAATTTACTCAGACACCTTCAACATTTCTCACATTATCACAGTTTATTTGTTATAGTTTAGAAAATAGTAATACAATATGACAAGAACATTAAAAAGGTATGTAATGAATTCGGGTGAAAAGCTGTCAGCTGTTAAATTTAAAGGAGCAGTAGGACATCTTAGAAAATGCTAACTTTAGCCTGATAGCACCCTCTCTTCAAATCTCCGCCCAAAGCCACGCCCCCTGAAGACATATACGCTCACAGACCAGAATACCAGAGACAACATTACTACAATACATCATATGTCATTCACTGGTGAGAACTTCATAGTACAGTTAGTGAAATGACTACAGTACCAGGAAGGAAGATCAGGTCGTTGATGTTCACATGCTGTTCTCGCTCTGTCTGCATATCGTACCCAAACGCGCTGATGACGAATCCTGTCTGCGCAAACCAGGTGAAAATTTCAAGTCAACAGCACCTTTAGAAAATATATTTAAAATGAGAAAAATGGTGACGTGTTCAATACTTATTTTACCTGCTGTATGTCACAGTTTACTTTATTTTGCTCTCCTCACTTACACGAACTATAGTGTCCCGCACCCACTAGTAAAAAAAAATCAAGAATGATATCTGCTGTCTGAATAATTTTTGGGTTTACTGTATGTGTCTGCAGTTTGAACACACAAGAAACAAATGTATATTTTGGATAAAGTATACTTGGGTAAAGTCTTTAATGATATTTTGGCGCCCTGCCCCACGCTGAACTGGATTTGATGGATATGAAAGCGACCAGGTAAAAGCAGAGCTGTGGCTGCTGTTTAAGAGCATAAAAAAAAAAAGCTCTTTTATGTCTGAGTCCCAGAATTACAACATGAATGATTCAGAGCCAAACATAGTATGCCACGAATTGCACAGCATAAATTAGTATTTTAGGTCTAATCTTCAGGGCTCATGCTCTGCTCAGTGTTATATAACCACATAAAAATCAGTGATGAAAGGAGATAAATGCATGAATGTATACGTATATCATCATATTTACTTTATACTTTATTTTTTCCTTTTGAGGGAAATTTGTTTTGGCCAATACAGGTGAAGCTGCACAACAGAAGCACCCACATCAATAACATAACAAACAATCACACAGTCGTGTCCTTTGAGCTGAAGTTTAACAGCCTTGTAGCCAAAGGAACAAAAGAGTTTTTATAACGGTTGTATCTAAACCTGGGAACCTGAAAACATCTACCAGACAGGACTAGTTTGAATTCTGGATAAAGCACATGAGAAGCATCCAGAGTCATTTTCCTTGCCTGTTTAGAAATAATTTTGTTAAAAATAGACTGAAGATGGGGGTAATTCCCCAGACTCAGCTGAGATATAAGAACTACTGTCAAATGACCAAACCAGGCGCCGTATCGTACAGAAAGATGATGCTTGAGTGTAGGGCTGCACCAGAATATTCGATTATTCAAATATTTGTTCGGTGGGTTGGCATTCGATTTTCAATTTTGAAATTTGAATATCCTTTCCTTTTTTTTTTTTCTCTTGTACACCTGGCATCCTCCACGAAACGGTTCTGCTGAACATCTGCACCAGCAACAGAGCGTTCGCCAGTGAAAGATGTTCGTGCTGACCTATAGCATGCATATATTTCATGAAAAACCTTCTATATGACCTCGCACATCTACATTTGAAATGACGAACTTGAGCGTGCAAAAGACGTGGCAAACCCGCGAGTCTGGAATGTCTTAAAACACCTTAAAAAGATGTGCAAAATATACATTTTTGTGACAATGCAACAATGACCCGATTAGGCAAGTGACAGTTCTGTCCCGAGACGTGAGCGAAAGTCTTGGATCAGCGTAGCTCTTGTAGAGCCGACGAGATGAGCCGATGTGAACTGAGAGAGTGAAAGAGAGAATCACTCACGCTGTTTTCAAATGATGT
>SCHK01168239.1:0-21666 GCA_004124795.1 Poropuntius huangchuchieni | reverse complement strand
ATCATGTGACACTTAAGACTGAAGTAATGATGCTGAAAATTAAGTTTTTCTTGACAGGAATCAGTTACATTCAAAATATATTTAAGTAAAAAACAATTATTTTAAATTGTAATAATAATTAAAAATATTAATGTTATTAGTGTACCTATCAATAACTAAATGCGGCCTTCTTTCAAAAATGTATAAACAGTAGTGTATATATGTAATGTTAATAGACATGACTAAATGTGTGTGTGTGTTTGTGCAGGTGCCAGTGTGCTCAACACCCGTTGCTCAGAGACGTATAAGACCAGATCTGCGTGTCTGAGTTTATTCGGCATTCCTCTGTGGTATCATTCAGAAAGCCCTCGGACTGTTATACAGGTAACATATCACACACACACTGTCACATAGACACAGATATGAGTCTCTGAGCTTCTGTGTGTGTGTGTTGTAGCCGGAGCTGTATCCTGGGAAGTGCTGGGCATTCCAAGGCTCCCAGGGTTTCCTGGTAATCGCGCTGTCTTACCCAGTAAGAATCACCCATGTGACACTCGAACACCTTCCCAAAGAGCTCTCACCCACTGGCCGCATTGACAGCGCCCCTAAGGATTTTGCTGTTTATGTGAGTTGACATTTAACTTTTTTTTTTTTTTTCTGTGTAACATTGATAAAGCAACAGCTTTGAGATTCCTTGGCTGTCCTGTGTTTAGGGCATGTCTAATGAGACTGAAGATGGAAAACTGCTTGGGACATTCATGTATGACCAGGATGGAGAGCCCATTCAGACTTTTCAGCTTGCGGTGAGCCCAAATAGACTATTTATTATCTATCACCCTTATATCATGATGTATTTCTGTATTTAATATTTGCATTACTGTTTAGAAGTTTGGAATATTTAAGTTTTTTTTAATCAAAAATGCAATAAAACAGTAATATTGTGAAGTATTATTTCAATTTAAAAAACATTTTTTTCTGTTTGAATGTATTTTAAATATAATTTATTCCTGTACTTCTAAAGCTATATTTTTAGCATCATTACTTCAGTATGAAATATCACATGATCCTTCGAAAATTGATCTAATATGCTAATTTGCTGCTCAAGAAACATTTCTTATGAATTTTATTAGTGTTAAAAACTTGTCTAAAAAATGTTTTTGTGGAAACCATGATACATATTTTTTAGGATTATTTGATGAGCAGAAATTTGATGTTTTTAAGAACAGCATTTATTTAAAACTTAAATAATTTGTAACATTATAAAAGTATTTTCTTTTTGTCACTTAGGCTCAATGCATCCTTATTGAATAAAAGTATGAATTACTTTCACAAAAAAAAAAAAATCCTACTCAACAGTAGTGTTTATTTACACTGATTTAAATAAAATTAACAATAATAAAATGTCTGGACTCATTAATAATAATAATACTTGTGGGCAAAAAATAATAAGTTACTAATATAGGCGTAATTTTTTCTATGTAAAATATAGTTTATATATACATATAAATTAATTCTAATTTTTTTTTTTTTTTAAATACATTTTTGGGGTACCTAGGTTTGAACTAGCTAGATATGATCTTGTGAAATTTATCCTGAAATTCTAATAAAATGGTTTCTGTTTTCTTGGCTGTAGGAAGCATCAGAGATCTATAGCATGACAGAGCTGAGGATCTTGAGCAACTGGGGTCACCTGGAGTACACCTGTGTGTATCGCTTCAGAGTTCACGGAGAACCTTCATTCATCTGAGAGGAAGAAGATCTGAAATGATTCTTCAGCTTTGGTTTACTCTATGCAAAAAAATGTAAAGCTCAAATGCACTGGACTCTTAATGTACGAATACCAAAAAACGCACACAAATGTTCGACTGATATCAGAATGTTGATCGTTTGCCCTCTCAAAAGATATTTTAGTTTTACATTCCTCAAACATTGATTTTTAAGTACTGATAGGAATTTTTTTATGAAAAAGTGTACATTTTTTAGTTGTTTATACAGTTTGAATTAATTTTTGTGATTTATTTAAAAAAAAAAAATTCAGATGACGGACAGGCTTATATTGTGTGTAACAGTAAACATGGTTTCTAAAACCAAATGAAGGACAAAAAGTGTCATGCTTAGCTGAAATTACCATAAAGCAGCGTTTGTGTTATTTTGCTTTGCCTTTTACATTTGTTTTATCCTTAGTATGTGTTTTGCAATGATAGATGGTTTATTCACATCATCATTGAACCATATACCTCTTAAAAAGCTTATAAAAGTTGATTGTTTAGGTATGTCCATAATTAACGATGCTGTTTATTTTGAGCAGCAGTTCTGATTGCACTCCAAAACTTTATTTTCTGCCCCGGCTGAAGAGTATAGATGGGTACTAGATGGTGTACGTCTCCTCTGCGGGACGGGGGAGGACTGGAGTCAAACTCAGGTTCTGGGTTTTCAAACCAAAGTGCTCTTGAACGTCCCAGATTATATAGTTCTGTTGTTCTCTATTTGTAAATATGTGCTTGATGCAGTTTTTCAAATGCACACTTAAAAGATATAAATATTTGCATTGTCTGATTTATTTTGACATCCTTTCTCATCAAACTTCATAGAGCTTTGATGTTAATTTGGCAAGTTTACATGAAGTTTCTGTCATATAATTTGATATTATTTTGTAAGAAATAGGATTTTTTGTAATAAATTTGAGATGGTACATAATACTGTGTGAATGCCAATATAATTGCATGAGTTGCACACATAAGACATGTATAGCACTGCACTGACCTTTCCATGCTTTATTTAATATTTCATGGCTAAAGTTCATCCAAATCATTTGCATGGTTTTATGCACTGGCGATTCAGCAACAACATTTTTTTTTTTGGACCTGGCTCAATTAATTTGATGCCTTTTTACATGCAAAAAAAGCATTAAAAAAACACTTTTGTTCACATGCATCGCAAACTGTTGCATGTGACCTCACACATATACTTATCTCTATCACATGCATGTATTTAATACCAATAAATAAAGAGGGTGGTAATATTTTCAGAAGTTGTTTAGTGTCTATATTGCCTAGTGTGGACACATCTCCAGTATACACATCAAACACAATAAGAAGAATCCGGTTTCATTTATCTATGACTGATCAGAGAATTGCACTACACCCTCACAAATGCTTTATGAAAGGCCAAAACTTACACTACACAACACTGCCAGGGTTCATTTGCTTTGCTGAATTAGAACTGTTCAACTTACTTTTCTTGATTTCTGCTGCTCTAAGCTAAAGCCGTGGTTATTGTATGTCTTCAAAATAACTCACCAGTTTCAGTTGCTGGAGTTTTATCTATTAAATCAAATTAGGTGTGTTTGATAACTCAGAACCACTTCTGCTACAACTACCCACACTGATTCTCAATTCATTCACAAACACAATTTTTTTCTAACAATTTTATTTCCATAGAAGTAAAACTGAAAGCAAAAAACTAAATAAATTAGGTGATCTAATAAATACAGTATGGTAAACAAAACAAAAAAACAGTAAGATGTTTACATTGTCTTACAGTATTGACTACCATGATAGTGCATCAAAGAAAAGAAAGAAATATATTCTACATTATAAAAACAGATTAAAATGGTACAGCTATTAAAAATCACACTATAAAACTAAAATGTCTTAGACATAAAATTCACCTATTTTACATTCATTATTTACAGTTACAGCGGGAAATCACCAAACTCTCCATAGGCTTTAAAATATTTGTTTCTTTCACAAATCCACACAACACACATCAGTGATTTCAGTGGGACACGCTCATTCTGAGAGTTCAAGTGAACATGCATGATCTGAAACACACACACACTCATGTCTTTCTGATGTGTATAAAACCTCAAACACATACACACACACACACATGCACACACAAGATGCTCCCATATGGAATGCTGTGAGGGTGAATATGTATTCAGGATGCTGGTGTTAGAAACAAATTCATTTGACCTGTTGTATCGCTGGCCAAATATCACATGCACACACTCAAACTCCACTCAAAAGTGAAAAAAAAACAAACTCATTTACAGGGATTTGATATGTCTAAAAAGTGACAAATAATATAGGTGATTTATTAGAGGTGAACAGCAAGTAGGTAGGTTATTTACCTAAAAACTAAAATTGATTCTGGAGTGTTTAAAAACCGGAACAATGTTTAACAGCAGATTATATATTAGCTTACATAAGTAAAAACCTCATTTGATGACTTGTTGATGTGCGTAAAATCACAAATACTTATGGATGAACTATCAAGGGTGAACATACAAGGTTAAAAAAAAAAAAAGAAAAAAGAAAACTAGTCTAAAAAAAAAAATGACAAGGCACATTGGAGCCATGCATACTGTGTTTCCAAACATGTCTGTCAGAGCAAGTTGAACAGCAGATGGTGCTCAACAGACACATGGTTTGTACTAACAGCATCATCAATGGTCTGGTTTCGCAGGAAGGCTGTTCAGTGCACTCTATTCATGCCACGAGTCACAGTGCATTTTGGTCACTCTCTGTGTTTCCCAACTTGACAATTTTCCCTCAACTGGAGGGAGTCGACTGTGCAAAACGCATTAACTACTGACATCTGATCTACTACTCATGAGTGACATTATGACCGTCAGATATTTGCTGTACTTGATGATCAACATTCACTTGTGATCACTGATGCTAATACTTTCATTAAAGAGTACATCTGATTGTGCATTATAAAGTGACGACCTTACATTAAAAAGTTGGGTTGATGCAATATTCGGTGACAAGTAACGTAATGAAACGATTTAAAGAAATGTTCTGTTTGTCTCCACCTGGAGTGATCAAAACTATCTGCATTTTATAGAGAAAGCAAGTGACCTTGTTACAAAATATAAATACATTTAAAAGCATCTTGAAAAGCAAGAACAGAAGACATTGATACGAATATAGGGACAAAATACCCTGTGATCAGTTAAAATAAAAAATGCTTGCTATGCAGAAGAGTTTTAACATTAAATGTACAGAACATACCATACATGTATGACATCATATTGTTTCAATGGATGATATCATAGATTGTATTTTTAGGATTGGGGAAAAAATCTCATATATATATATATATATATATATATATATATATGAGATTTTTTCATTGAATCCTATTATTTATATTTTTTGTTTATATGATGCTAACTTCAGTTTATCAAGGCCACAAGTCTTTTATGATGGAGATACAGTTTTCTGGAATACAGTATTGAATGGTCAGTCTGCATATGTTTGGCCTGTGATTTTCTGATGTCATTCCGACGACCGTTGATTTTTTACTCTCTCATAGTTCAGCAGAAGTAACAGTTAAAAAAAAAAAAAAAAACATAAAATGTAGTAAAACTAGCCAAAGCGATTCCAACGCAAAATACGACACCTCAAACATGTTTTAAAACGATTATCTTTCTGATAAAAGGAATATGATAACTACTCTTACTCCCTGCCTTTCACAGCCCGTGTCTCTTGACCAGGCGCCAGCCTGAAGCCATGGGGGAGCTCGGGGGGACTAAGAGGTGAGTGCAGCCGCGGGAAGGGGGAAATGTTTGATTGACAGCCCGCCGACCCCTTCTCCTCAGTAGTTGCGTGCAGAAGAGTGACCAGGTGATGGAGGCGGGGTTAGAGGAGGGGTTTAAAGTTGAGAGTCCGCCCCCAGGCTGTTGAGCTCCTCGGGCGTGTGCTTCTCAGCACCTGATGCTGCCTGACGGAAACCGGCGGAGATTTCGTCGAACGTCCGGCCCTTGGTCTCTGGGACTTTGAAGTAGGTGAAGATGAAGAAGCACAGTAAAAATACGGTGAAGATGATGAACACGTACGGCCCACAGAGCTCCTGTTAAAGCACAGAGAGAATAAAGTTAACCCAGCCAAATACAAATGTGTCTGTTTCCTTGATATAATTCTCACTGGCCTCTTACCTCCACATACTGGAAGCACATGCCCACGATAAAGTTTGCTGTCCAGTTAGAGAATCCAGCAACGGCAAAAGCAGAGGGTCTTGGGCCTTGACTGAACAGTTCAGCCACAATGAACCATGGGATGGGGCCCGGTCCGATCTCAAAGAAGGCCACGAATGCAAAGATTGCTACGATGCTCATGTAGGACATCCAGTCGTACTTTTCCTGTTAGAGAGATGGACAATAAAGCCGTCAGATGAAATATACTGTAAACCTTTGGACCTCAAAGATGACTATTTGAATGATTAAGAACTCTAAACATCAACACCATAACATAAATATGTATTATTTGCATACCAGCAAGGCAAGAGCGATGGTCATCAGTACAGCAGATCCAGCCATTCCCAGCAGTCCCAAGAGGTGCAGAGACCTGCGGCCCGCTCGCTCTACCACAAACAGCTGCGCAACAAAAACAAATCAAATTAATATGATGCAAAATGCTATTAATACTTGCTCATTTTGTGATTAATATCATCATTGAATAATTGTCTGATTAAACAATTATCAGAAGAGTTAATGTCACCGCACATTGAGTCCGAAATTTTTATCCAAATTTCTCACACATTAAAAAATAAATACGACCTCACGTTATGTCAATCATCTTTACACACTGCCTCTGAAACTTTTGTCCGTCATAAAAAAATTTGGATCAGGTTTGATTTTCTGTGTTTTCGCATCCGTAACAAGCATTTTAATAGGAAAAGATGACGAATACAAAAAAAACCCTGAAAAAAATGCATACGAAAATTTCGGACTCAGTGTGCAAGGAACTTTAGCACTGTCTTGTGTTAAAATTTAAATGAATTTATGTAAATAAATTATGTAAAATAAATAATAATAACTAAATAAACAATTTAAATAAAATTTATTAAATTTTCATTATCGATTTTAAACATCAAATATCGGATATTTTCCATTTGATAAATAGAGTATATTTAAATTAATGTAAATTCAATGTCATTTAATTATTTTAAATATTTAATCTATATATTAAATATTATGCAATATTCGTTACTCAGGCACATTTTCTGCTAGTTTAACACTAAGTGAATTTTGAGGGAAATTAGCAAATTATGTAAAATAATAACAATACATAAATATGTATTATATTACATCTTTACGAATTGTATTAAATGTAAATTCACTATTCATTCTTTTATTTTATACATATAATTAATAATATTTGCAATGTAAATAAATAATGGTTCTACTATGTTCATGCTGATGTCTGTTTGCAAACCGATACTCACCGACACGACAGTGAAAGCGGTGTTGACGACACCTGCTCCAATAGTGGCGTAAACCGGCTGCTGCACACCTGCCTTCTCAAAGATCTTTGTAGAGTAGTAGAATACCTACACAACAATGTTAACACCAGTTAGTCCTGAAAATCAAGTTTATATAAAAGCAGTAAAGGTACAGGTCCAAGGTTTGTCTTTGTTGTACTAGTAAAGCTGTGTGCGTGCAGGTACTCACAGCATTGATTCCAGACAGCTGCTGGGACAGCTGCAGCATGATGGCTATAACGATGGGCTGTCGGTAGAGCGGAGAGCGGAACAGTTCAGGAATGGTCACTTTCTTCTCTCTCATCATCTGTCGGCTTTCCTCCTTCATCTCCTGCATGTCTGCGCTCACATCTGTCGTTCCGCGCAGCTTTTTAAGCACTAAAGGCACATGAAAACATTTTTTTACACTGATGAAAACACTCCTATGCTGGATAAAATGGAGATTTTTAGGTGCTTTGGGTCCGGGGCTCACCTGTTTTGGCTTTGTTTTCCTCGTTCCGGTTGATGAGGAGAAATCGAGGGCTCTCGGGGCAGAAGGGCAGTAAACAGCACTGCACCAGGGCTGGGATAAAGGTGAAGCCGAGGAGGAACGGCCACATGGTGGCGTTACCCATGATTGCTTCCATACCAAAGATCTACAATACAATAAACAGCACATAAATATGGAAAAACACCTAAATAGTGACTGAAACTGCAAAAACGTCCTGTGTACGTATGTACCTGAGCCATGAGGATGCCAATAACGATGCCCAGCTGATGAAGGGTGCCCAGGGCTCCTCTGAGGGCTGTGGGGGCCACTTCTCCTACATACATGGGCACAAAGCCAGTGGACAGACCAGAGTAGAGGCCCACCACGAACCGCCCAATAATGAGCATCTCCCAGGACGCCCCCATCTTAGAGAAGCCCATCAGTGCTGCAGCGATGAAAGCCAGGACATTAGCCATGAGCATAGAGTTCCTCCTGAAATGAGAAAAATAGGAAGAGATTTATAATACAACATTAAAATCATCGGAAATAAGGACTGAATAGTATACGAGGAATTAAATAACGTAAAAGACAGTGCCATAATTAATGTTAAAACAATATCAGTGGTTACAACTGTATTTCACCTTCCAAAGCGGTTGACAAACAGCCCAACGGAGAAGGATCCAATAATGCCGCCCACAGAGAAGATGGCCACAGACAGAGACCACAGGGTAGTCATGGTTGTTTTTGGGATGCTGTCATTATATCGATCATTCCATGTCTCATTGTAGAAGGCCTCAATGATCTACAACACAAATAGAGGCACTTGTTAACAGGGTTGTTACAGTTACTAAAACTGAAACTAAAATTAAAGGCAAAAAATTGTTCTTTAAAATAAGACAAATGTTAACTGAAAAAAAAAAAAAAGAAAAAAAAAAAGCTTCTTGCAAAGGCAACATTTCTCATTTTAATTTAGTTTCATATGATAAAAAAATTAGCAAAAATTATACAGGACTTGCTTAAAAAAATCAAATAAAATAATTAAATAAATAAATACAAAGCCTTATTAAAAATGACAAAAAAAGCAAAAAATTACAAACAGCAAAAGTAAAATGAAAACAGAAAATATGAAACTAAATACTGATTCAAAATGTTAACAAAAACTATAACAAAGCATATTTCGTGACAAACTGCACATAGCAACTTACAGCAAAAATCTTACATTGTTCTTTATATTTTATTATATAACATAATAATTATAATTCCAACAATGTAGTTAAGCTAATTTTTTGTTAATTAAAAAAAAAACACATCTGAGAAGCAAAACACCAAAATTAGAATCATCAAAAAAATTGTTTAATCACATATAAAGTATTCTGGAAATTAGAAAGTGTGATTCTTAATCATTATTTTTTTATTTTTAAATTAAGTGGTACATTTTATGCTTTACTTTTTATATTTAGTTATTTTACACCAAGTCTAATACATGAACAAAGTCTAATATCACCAATATGCTCTGAGTGCAGGAGATTTATGTTGTAATGAGCAATTCAGCCCAGCAGGTGGCTCAGTCTCGTTCAGTATTAGGTAACATGGTTTTGTGATGGAAACTGAGACTCACAGAAGGAGTCAGGTTTCTCTGGGATCTCTGCGTGAAGTGTTTGTTGATAAACATAGACTGTCTGCTGTAGCGTTCAGAGGAATGTCACCCAAAAAGATTCAAGCTGCGTTCGAAAGGGGAAGAAACGAAGCTTGTTCTGTATGATCTGTTGATGTATTAAGGTCAGGAAGCCAGTTCTACACACTACTTCCTGTCTCTCCTTTTTCGTCATCGGCTGTCTGACACCTTAGGTATGCAAAAAGCCCTTCAGTGCATCAGCAACACATAAATATCATGCATGGTTGAAGTCATGTGCCTCAAGGTTTGATCTGTCATTACATAAACCTGTTACACAACACTGTGGTGTTCGTTTTTATAGAATCACTATTAGACACATGCACACAGGAAGCGAAATTAAGTTTACACAAGCTTAAAACACAATAGTTTTAGAAAGCATTTTTGGTTAAAGTAAATGCTGAACAGAGTTGATCACAGTCCCAATCCACTGCCAGTGTATATTTGACCATGTTGATTAGACCTTTAATGATTCATGATCTGAATAAACTCCTGCACTGAGGAGTACAGCAAAGATCCACGTGGTCACAAATAATACAGTCCATTCATAGAGGAGCTTCACGCTAGACAGTGCATTATAACACAGTATAGTTTTGCTGATTTGTGAGTGCAGTCTCAGTGAGGGACTGTGGAGAACGAGCCCTTGAGTGTGCAGTAATCTTATCGAAGCGATTATTTATAGAGAGGGTCTGCGTCAGACCCACAACCACACACGTTACTCCTATTAAGGCCTCAGCACAGCCCTATCTCACGTGCTAAAACTATTGTTACAACCATCAGAAATGCAAACAGTGAAAGCAAACACACCATTCTTTGCCAGAGGCCAGTATGTACAGAGTCTAGTGGTATTTAAGTAATTGAAACAATGTCTATGATAATATAACTATGGCCGATAACAATAGGCAGATAAATGGCAGATGTTAAAATCTTACTCTATTTTGTCTAAATTAATTAAAAAAAAACAACAAAAAAAAACACTAAAATTAAATGCTACAAGTGACTCCAGACAATACAACAATGTGCAGCATAAATAAAAAGGGTAATAATTCTGTGATTTGCTGAAGTTTAAACAGTGTTACTAAATTATTAGCATTTTAAAGAGAGTGTTAGATGGCAATCTAAATGAAAAAAATTGGGAAAATGACCATGCATAATTTAGTACTATCAGCCATTACATAGCCTATGCAATATTGACTAATACTATTAAGTGTAAAAACAAACAAACAAACAAAAAAGTTAATTAAAAATGTCATATTAAGTAGCACAACTGTTTTCAGCACTGACAAGAAATCTTTCTTGAGCACTAAATCTGTATATTAAAATAATTTTTGAAGGAGTAATGCTTATGAAAATTCCGCTTCTTAATCTCAGGAATGAATTACATTTTAAAACATATTAAAATGGTACAGTATAGAAATAATATAGTTAAAGTAATAGATTTAAATAGTAATTGTGTATATATACATACACACACATACAGTATATATATATTAGTTATTCTTTATGGCAGATATTGATCATTTAAATTCTCCTCTGGTTTCTCTAGACAGGAAGAGGAGTGTGAGTATATAGTGAATCTATACACTCCATATAGTGTTAAAGCCAGAAAAGCTCCATTCACATAAGCAAAGCCTGGCCCCTAGTTCAACATGCATGTCTGAACAAGCTGTGCTATGTGTGAGAGATGACCTACACCCTGTACCAGAACGGAGAGCACATTTCATGTACTGTATATTTGATAGGCAGTTAGTTGCTTATTATTTAACCAATGTAAATTGCCTTATAATATGTAAATGAAAGGCAAAATATCCCTAAGGAGATGTACAGAGCAACTATACAGTCCTCCTGGAGTTGAACAGGAGGCATTTGTGTTATGTTGATGTGTGTGTGTGTGTGTGTGTGTGTGTGTGTGTGTGTCTGTCTACTGACAGACAGGGATTTGGAAACAGCTGCAGTAATATATAATGACCGAGTGAAGGGTCATTTGATAATGTCAAAGTCCAAGGACACACCTGGGATACTGAGTTGAACAGTAAAGAGTTTGTCATTCAGAGTTTGCGCATGTGTTAGTACGTGCTCGTCACTCACCTTTTGCGGGGCATTGATGACACCCGTGTTGTAGCCGAACTGAAGGGAGCCGATCACAGCAGTCCCGACAGTCAACATCAGCGGCAAGGTTAGTTGCTGTTGAGGGAAGAATAAAACAGAGTGAGTCATTTTGTGCAACACAATGAATTGTTTTGAAACTCCATCATCTCTCATTGTCCAACAGAGCTCTATTAACCTCCGGACAAAAGTGAAGATTGGCCAGACCTGACTGCAATAATCACAACTATTCTCAGAGGTGTGGTGACCTATTGTTTGACATTCTGATAAGTATCATGGTAGCTGTAGAGCTTGTTTTTATTCTGTCCTTCCTCAAAAAAAAAACAAAAAACAGCACATCATTTTAGCCAAACTGTGCTAACTGCTAGGCTACTGCTCAGATGACAACAGTTGTCTTGCAGTTGTTTAAGAGCCTTTTGTCTGAAAGATTAAAAAATAAATAAATAAAAATAACACAACCCAAACATATTTATATTTCTTCTCCAGTATTCAGTATTCTCAAAAGAATTCTATTGTTCAAATATCCAGCATCACCCCCCTTCCTGGTGGACATTAAAGATTAGTGTATCGCAAAATGACAAGCATTTCCTTCTCTTTCAATACAATAGAAGTATTCACTCGCACGGATGACTTCCCGAAAGGTTGATTATTTTTCTGCAGGTTTGGAAGATTTATTTTATATAATTCTCAGGGAAGTGCTCAGAGAATAAATCTATTTCCTCATACCAATGAAAAAAAAACAAGCTGAAATATATTTGTTTTCAGACTGGCTGGTTTGAAAATGACTGGACGAAATGTGATGAAATCTGTCTGCAACACAGGAAGCCTTGAAGGTGAAAGGGAACTGAAAGCTCATTAAAACAGTATAATGTACTAATATTGCAGTGATGCAATACTACTTCATCAATTCTGAGTGAATCATATTATATTATAATAAAATAATAAGAGAATAAGAATACAAAAAAACATTTTATGTACTAATGAGATTCTTTTTACAATTATGATTTAATATTATTATTTTACATTAACTTCAGAGGAGGATTAACTGTCATGAAAAATGTCACAGTGCAAAAAGTCTTCAGGTACAAAAATAGCCTTTATTTTCTTATTAAAAATATAATTACCCATTATTTCTTGTGTTTCTAGAGGCGAAATGTGACTGGGACATGAGAGGCTTCACATGATTCAACCTCTTACTATATTTATTTCAACATTAACTACCCAAGTTTGGGTGAAATGACGTCAGAGCGAGGCTGTGCCTCCTGACCTGAAACAAACTGCTATTGCGGACTACAAAGACTGAACCTGAACTTGTGAAAGACTATGATGCAAGTCTACTGGACGACTTAGGGATTTTCTAGTGGTTTAATCAGCCTCTATAAAGAATGGGTTTGTGTAAATCCTCTTCTCCTCTGAAGGCATCATCCTCATCATTGTTTGGGTTCCTGTTATTTCAGAAATCACTGAATTGGATTATTCACATGGAGAGGATCCCGGATGGACATTTTCTTCTACATGGTTACCCATCCACAGCTTTAAAACAAAATCATTTAAAGCTTGCTGCTTAGTTCACTGTTTAAAAAGTCACAAGTTGCATATACAGAAGTCATACAGAGCCTCAAGCACTCCTTAAAATAAAGTTTACTCAAACTTACATGACACAACATCAACACTTTTTATATTCCTTTTAAGGAAATCAACCTACAAAAGAATTATGTAAGCATTTAAGAGTCTAAATTTTAAGATGGGATCTGTTAAAGTTCTCTGGTTTGTTGATTCGTTTTAAAAGCTAAAACAACTCTGAAAAGAAGCTTTAAATGTCAAACTGTTCTTTTCCGAGCTAGCATTTTAGCATGCTAGATGAGACTGTAAACAGATCTCCATTCTGAACATTTTTCAGAGCTTGGATTTGTCCTTTATAAACAGACAGTCAGCGATGAAAAAGATAACCAGTTTTGGATGTGTGCACTCCTTTCATTTGCATACACATGCGTATTACGTACACTCCTCTGCACAAGACATAAGAGCTTTCAGGGGGCGGGAAGTGGACACACCTTCACTTCATGTTGGTGTATAGAGCCTGCAGTTCACGGAGTTCACAACTATGCTGTTTAACCAGCCCCGAAACAGGAAGCCAAATACACACAAACACAAAACCTCTAGGAGGTTTTTAAATATTCATACTGTAGTTTAAAACATAAGTCAAAATCACACACAGGATCATGTTAAACAAGCCTACACGAATGAAAAGCCAACAAACAGTAGCCTCGGCACTGCAGACTTCCCTCAGTAATTAACTACATCCTTCCTGACGCTGAAACATTAACTCTGATGGCAAACACAACTCAGAACAGATGCACGGAGAGGGCCTGTATCTCTTTAAGAAAGTTGAAACCACTAAATATGGAAGATTTGACTTGCGTCTTACTTGAGGGGAGGGTGTAGATTTGGACATTCCTCTTGAGATTCCTGCCTTTACCCTATACTACTACGCAGACATGCCTAGTTACACAGTGCATACCTTTAACTACATAAACACAGATCAAAAAGACATATAAAGCTGACCTGGCCCTCTCCATGAAATATTAATGTGTGTTGTACTTGGACAATTCTGTAAAAGTTACATTAATGGTTTAGGTGCTACATGTTTATGAAAAGATAATTTTAGCTTCATCATCCTGAATTCAAGCTGCGCACACCATAAACAGTCACACCCTTCTGCTGATAGCTCATACTGACAACTGACTTGGACACATATTTTGGCTCAGTGCTTTCATTGTGTGTAAGTGTATTATATTTAGATTAGGACTTCTTTTTTGTTGTTCAAACAATAATGTCATCATTACATGAACAGTAGAAGCAAAATAAGTTGGTCACTTCCTGTAGAAAAATGCAAACACAATTTTCCTCCACAGGCAATTGGATGCAGACTCTGTTGTAGCAACCAAACTAGCATGCAAATAAACCTCGCTATTCATTGCAAAGTGCAGAGGCTTTTTTTTTGGGGGGGGGGGGGGGGATTTTGGGCCCCTCTGAGTTACGTAACAAATTTGAGCTGATCTTCACATTGCTTAAGACATTGAAAGCCTTAAATTCTAGACTACAGCTGATGCTGAAGCTGGGTTATTATTGCTTCCATTTATTTATTTATTTTTGTCCTTTACAATGTACTTTACATGAAAAAAAAAACTAAGAATAATTTGTTTTATTTTAGTTTAATTTTACCCTTTATATCGGTATCTTCAGTCATCCAGAATCAATAGACATCATAAATTAGGTGCAATAACTATTAAACAATAGATTACAAACTTAACAACAGCAATGCTACTGGAAGTTTTCTTACTTTATAGCCTCATTAACTTTAAAAACCAGTGGTGTGAGGATCTGTATCTTTAGTTAAACAAACAACAGAAAAAGAAGTATCTTGTAGAATGTTTTGTAGCAAAAGTAAAAGTGACATGAAATAAAGCCACAATAACACATCTATTTCTCATCAGGTAGAGAACACAATGATGTACATACTAGGGGTGTAACTGTACACATATTTTGTAAATTTGAATTTTTTCAGAATGAGTCTTTCTGTTCGGTATGCATATGTGCATGTGTACTTACATAGACATCTCACCCTTCATGTAATCGCTCAATTGGTGTTTAAAACAGCTTGCAAACAAAATGTCACGTAGCATTTCATTTACCTCAGGCAAGTCATCAGTGTCTACAGCTCGTTATTTGCTAGAAGTGAAATGAAGTCTAGTGAAGAGCATTTGTGAAATATTAGACTATACTTCACTATATTTACTTTACCTGTTAGTGATGTCTTAATTATGTAATGTATATGTTTAAAAAAAAAACAGTATGAAAGAAGTTATGACTCTGTAAATTATTATAATTCAACAACAAATAGATATTGTTTTAATTTAGAAGTTAATTTATGTTTGCATACAATTTTTAAATTTAAATGTTGATTATAGTTAATAATAAATAATAATGGAAGTTTGGGCTCTATAACCTTATAATAATGTAAAAGGGCTCCCTATAGTTCAGAGCAGAAGCGGAGATAGATTTTTATCCCTAAGAAAATTTTAATTATAATAAATTTTTTTTAAAGAAAGAGCAATTAGTTCAGTAAACCATTGTCAAATTAAAAAAAAAAATATATATATGTTTAGTTTTTTCCTCCGGCTGTACCAAAACCATACTGAAACGTGATAAAACAGGGGTACATACCGAACCGTTTGTGTACCGTTACACCCCTACTGTAATGAGAATGATGTTGAACACACCTGTCCTTAGAAAGCACACAGAACAGGGCAAAGGGCACATGATTCCCATCACAACTTCAATAACAATTTCAAGCTGAAATAATCACTGTCTCTGCTTGTACTTACTGACTTTTCAATCAGTTCACCCATTTATTCCTCTATTTATTTAATGGTTAATTAATGATAATGTATAACACACCCTATGGTCGTCTAGTTAGAACTTGTTCATTTGTCTGGTCTGGGTTAAAAGTTTAGATTTCAATCGTACTACTAAAACTTTTTAACTCAGACCAATATTTTGTGTCCAGTTACTTACTTATATGGGAAGTAGCTGTATATTAAGCGGGATAATCTAGATCCAGTTGTAATCGCAAAATAAATCCCTTTAGGGTGATGATCAAATCCTGATCACCCTTTCATGGATTATTCTGTGTGAACAACCAGCTGGATCTATTCTACAATATTTCTTACTTAAAGAAAGCATTTGACTTGCCACTTGGGTTTGGCATTTCAATGGCATTTAGACATTTTTAGTCAATTTAAGTGCCCAAACATATTTTGAGCCAATTAATGATGAATACAGGCCTGCAAGATGAGGAAGAAAAGCTGTCTGGTTGGTACTCAAGGAGAAGAGCTTAGACGGCAACAAAGACAAAGATCTCTCTCTTTCTGCCTCTCTCGATCTCTCTGAGGTGATGCTCTGACTGGCACGTCCTCCTTCTCAAGCAGCATCTATCTGCCAGCTTCTACTTCTGTAAAGTCTAGGAGTCACTCCACTAATATCATGGTTTAACATAAGCCACTCACAACTACACTGAATTGCTTTTACACACTGCAACACATACATTTCTGCACTTTTTCAGAGCTAACAATACTATCCTTCACTGGAACGAGGCCCCGCTAGGATTTGCCACTGCTGTATTACAAACAATATTATGTAACCTACAGTAAATGACCTCAAGCAAAAACTCTGCCCTCTCTTTTAAACGTCTGGCATTAACAATTACAGCTCAGCACCGATTCGCCCCTTGATTTTTCAAGGAAATAAATTACCTCACAGGAATTCTATCGTTCCATAATCCGATTCTGCTTAGAAATCCCTTTATTAGCACCCATTAGGCTGAAATGACATTAACAGGGAAGTGCATACAAGAGACGCAGTCATGCAGAGGTGAATAAGAAAAGAAAACCAGCCTGACCTGAGAAAGCAAAATAGAAACAAGTCTTCTGACAGTCTGCTTTAGGTTTAATCCTTAATCAAATGCTTCAAATGTCTCTTCGCAAATCAAGATTTCCGCTAAAAGCTTGTTAGTTCTGCTTGATATAGTACAGGTCAACTGTACACCCGCCCCCAATTACTTGATTTTACATCTGTCCTGGTGCTCAGCTATAATTTTTCAACAGTTTGAAGAGATTAGACCGAATAACATGTTCTGAATCATATCTTAAATCTGAAAAACACTGCCTTCATACACAGTATATGATTGTAAAGACATCAATGCAAGTCTCAAATGAATGTCTAACTAAAATACCTTTATCTGGTTGGTTTAACCTTTTTAGCCAATAATATCCCATAGTCTTATGTATGCGGTTCAGTGACCGGTGGAAGGAAGAATTAAAAAAACAAAACTTATAAATGAATTATCAGTTTTTCATTGTATCCTTCCATCTTTACCTGGAAATGATCTTTGTTTAGTTACTAAATATTTGCTTGGTTATGCGTCAATGCGAAGAATGCGTTGTAGATCATCAGATATGACATTGTGCCTTGGAAGTCTGTATGAAACCAATTTCCTTATGAGATATGTTCATAAAAACAAAAATGCTTCCTTCGGTTAAGAACACAACCATGGTATCTAGAGAAAAAGGAGGGGAAAAAAAAGAGCTAGAATGGCAAAGTTGTTCTCCTACGCAACNGGTTAAGAACACAACCATGGTATCTAGAGAAAAAGGAGGGGGAAAAAAAAAAGAGCTAGAATGGCAAAGTTGTTCTCCTACGCAAATACTAAAACCTGACAGGTGAGTGACAGGTGTGGCACTGCTGTCCGTTCATACAATACACAGTGATAAATGTACTTTAAATGTCTAAGCATGTTTTATCATAATGTCTTAAACCTTCCAGTCAAGCATACATTCTTCACATGTTGTTTAATATCAGAAGCTGGTTCGGTATGAAAAGACTAAGCACGAGGGTTGTCTTAAACAACAATGCGTGTGCATGTTTCTCTGGCATTAGAGAGGCGCGCAATTGTGCACGTTGAGTGAAGAGCCCTGTACAACACAGGCAAAACACTAGGCAGTGTGCTGGGAACAGGTCAAGAACACGACCTTACTGGCAGGGTTATGTTAAGTGTTCCCTAGCTTGAAGCCAGCTGTAGCTATCCTTTCCCTAGGGACATCTCTATCGTTCCCAGCACGTCAACCAAACACTAGAATAAACGCAGCAACGGCATAAAACAGCTGAATTTATTTCTTAATACTTTAGGTCTAATTTAACTAAAGAAACGTATATCAACCACGCTACATTTAGTATAAAACCAACGAATTTCGGTCATCTTAAATTCTAAAGCATCCCAATTGTTTGTTTCTATGGTTTGCTTTATCGTGATAAAGGACAAAATAAAACCCACAAGATCATGTAAAGTCGCTAAGCTCAGGAAATCTGAAAGACACTTGATCTATCATGGGTGATCATCATGCAGCTGTGGTTAGGTTAGCCATGTATAACAGCCTACTAGTCACGTATGAGTCTCTAGCTCTAGCAGTATTAGTCACTAGTTTGGATGGAACCCAAAATAAAAGCAGAGATGGAAGACTCCCAATTAAAACATTGTTATCAATTTAAGGTGAATTTTAAAATGAATTTATGCATATGCATATGTACTTCATCCAATGAAATATACACCCCATTATTGTAAATATACAAGTGTAGTATGCACACACATACAAAAACACCACGATAATTCAAATCTTAATGATCCTATAAGCACACAAATGTATTATATAGAAAATAGTATAGAGCGTATTTTTGCTTTGTGTAACACTGTAATAAATGCCAAAAGAAAAGAAAAGAGGAAAGAAAAGAAAAGAGAAAAGAAAAGAAAAGAAAAGAAAAGAAAAAAGAAAAGAGCTGGCCACTGATGGATTAAATTGGGCACGTACAACACGATTCTCTGTGTGTGTGTCTGAAAACCCAGTACGCTACCTACAAAGACAGCACTTTAGATACCTGATACCTAAAGATGCAGTCTACACAGGCAGCTCATTGTGCTACAGAGACATAGCCAGAAAACGCGAGTATGGTGCCCAAAATGCAGTCTATGTAGGCAGCCTAATAGGTTTTTAGAACACAGCCTTTCTCTTTAAACAAACGAGTTCCCGGCATTGACTGACTAACTATCAACACCTACCACTTTTTTAGGAAACTGTAACACGTTGATATGTGTTCATCACAACTCAGTTGCCATGTGACAGCTCTCAACATGTGGTACGAGTTTATTTAGCCTTTTTTGTCACTCAACTAGTTTGTCAACTTTTTGATAGCTCGAGATGAAGGCTCGCGAGGCTATGCGGCTAATAGCTGACTGACCTTTAGAGAACTATTAAACTACACTATTTAACTTCACAGCAATAACATTACAGATCGACAAAATTTTACACATAATATTTTGTTAGGGTTTATTTCCTGTGTTTGTTTATTTTTGCTTTTTTACGAGAAAAATAAATAGTTTTTTACCTTTCCGCCCTCCATCACGTCTTGTCAAATGTTCGATGACGTCTCGACGTACGTTGAAACTTCGCCTTTTCCTTCGGTTTTCCTCAGAATTCAACTTTTAAATAAAATTTAGAATAAAAACAATAAATACAGCTTCGCCAAGTATGGTGTAGCTGAAAAGAGAGACCGAGTAAATGCCTTCAGATGCCTCTGTTCAACTTCTGACAGCTCCCTCGTTCTTGAATAAGTTTATTTCTCCTCCTTTTTCTTATCTAGTCTATTTTAACAAATCTAAAGTTATCAGCTCGACCGGTGAGTCTGAGTCGATGCTGTCCGCGTTCGCTGGGATATATGTATGACGCAACAACTACTGGAGTGACGGGGACTGGACTGGAATAGTGATCTGTGATTGGCTAAAAACTACACATCAAGAGAGTCATTCTTTGATAATACTAACCATAGCGCACTTCTGCTTCGAGACGGTGATGAGTTTGCAGAATGCAGTCAATGTTTCTATTAATATATTAATATTTTTGTGTGTATTTTACTCTTAATACAAACTCTATTACTGTTCACCAAGCCACGATTCAGCAGTGTTAATATGCTTTAATTACTGTTGAGTTTCTTTTCATAATAAATTTCATAATTGAATAAAATAAAACAATACAACAGCATACTGAGCAAAAAGAATTATGTGGAATAAGAATATTTAGCAGAGGTGCACAAAAATATTTATAAAAATGCAGGGCATGATAGAGAATCTCTAATTCTTAAAAAAAATAAGGAAATGTGTAAGGAGAAAGAATCTTTCCAATCAAAACTCTTTGCATAATCAAAACAGAAAGAAACCTTTCATGTCTTATTCCTTTGAATTCTAATGAAAACAAAAGTTGGTACTGGCGACAGAAAAGTCTGGGTATCCAGGAAAACAAAACAAACAAAAAAAATCTAATATACGAACAAAATGCTAAGCATTGCTGTTATAATTGTTGCAACCTAATATTTTATAATAGCTTAACACTATTTCTCAACTCTTATTGATATAGTTGGTTTACAAGATAAAAATAAAAATAGATTCTAAAGATGTTAGTAAATAAATACCGATCTTAGATCCACTCTACTATGGTAAATTAAAAATGTTGGCAAATAAATACGAACACATTAAAAAAAGGGGGGAAAAAAGGCTTATGTGGCAGAATCACTTATGCAAAGACATCATATCCTGCCAAAACGGGTGTCCAGGTAACTCTGTGCTGCATGAGCTGCCTATTCAGGACCCTTTGTACCAGATCAGTGATTAAACCACCAGACTTGCAGTCAAACTGAACAAGTGTTTGTAGAGAAGCTCAAAGAGCGATTGTGTCTCACTCTTACAGACAATTCCTTTTGGATCGTGGGAAAGCGAGAGATGAGAGGAGTAATACGTAACAACTCATTACGACACAGAGGTTTTGTTCGAGTTGGTGGGGAAGTATCTGCTTATCGCATAAGTAAAATAATCAACCTGCAAGAGCAGGAAACAACAACGCATTGGCACAATAATCAAAAGTATGCACAAATGAGAAAAAACTGCCATAAGAGTGTGCACCTTTTGTTTCATTGTTACATTTCTTTGATATGCTAAGAAAAACAAAAACAGACATTTCTGAACAATCAATGATGGATGTTGTAAACCTGGGAGACAGAAAAGAAAATAGTAAAATAAGCATGACAGTCCAGGATGTTCGTCATCTCAAACCTTCAGAAGAGCGGTAAAGGAGTGAATCAAACGCTGAAACAATACAACGCAGGAAGGTGCTAAAATTAAAAGATTTCCAATCAGAATATACTCTGTTAAATAAGATTCATGGAATTACTGGAAGTTTAATGCTACTAGTACTATTAAAATTTGAATAATATTAATAACGTTCAGAAAATAATACAAAATTCTATGTAATTATGATATGTAATAATATTATAATTATATATTATTTACAATGCATTATTTAAATATAAATATTATAAATGTATAAGCTATTATTAAATTATATCTATATATTAGTGCTGGCAAATGATTAATCGCGATTAATTGCATCCAAAATAAATGTTTTGTTTACATAATATGTGTGTGTATTGTGTATATTTATTATATAAATACACACATACAGTATATAGTTTGACAGCACTAATATATATATATATATATATATAT
>SCHK01168068.1:0-15834 GCA_004124795.1 Poropuntius huangchuchieni | reverse complement strand
AACCCAACGGTTGTGTAAATAGTTTTTGTGCACTTACATTGCCTGAAGGTTTTGTTTGTTTGTTTGTTTGTTTGTTTGTTAGTTTTTTCTTCCATGAATCAAACTGAATCAGTAAGAGCAATGATTGTGGTTATCAAAAATCACGGCATCAACGAGCTAAAATGTGTCACATGAATTTACAGTAAACACTAATAGGTCAGAATGATAATAATGTAATCTAAAGGTATGTTGTTAAGGAACTAATCATAATAGTCCAGAATGACCTAACACTTTTCCATTAATATCAAATGTTGTAACAAATGTTAGCTTGAAACTAGCCATAAAAAACTCACCTGCAGTTTGTCAAAAGCACGCCTGACCATAATGTATCTATCTGGGAGAAAATCCTGTAGACAGAACTAAATTGGCCACCGCTGTATGTGTGAGGGTTGGTGATGTGTGTGTATGACTGCATATGAGTGCAGGGCTTGCAGAGCCATTTAGATCCACTGACAAGGTTTGGCTCTCACGCCTTTAGGTATATTGATTTTATGCCCAACCCGGCTAATATTCACAGATTCACAGAGCAGTTTTTGTCAGCCCTTTAGTACAGAATATTTAGTGCTCTAGATCAGTGACTCCAAACAAGGGGTACATAGACCCCAGGGGACACTTAAGCAGGCACTAGGAGGTACGAAGAAAGATCTTTGTTTTATGTTGTTTTATTAAAACCATTAGGCAGAAATGAAGACTTCAAAATGTTTATATTCAAACCATTATGGCTGTCAAAACTAATTAAAACAGTTCATTAATTCATCAAAAATTTATTTAATTAATATATAATGATCTTTTCGTAACACATTGTTTCTCGTCTGATTCACACTTTTTCTACAATTAAATAAATTCCTTGTTTTGTTCCATAAAATTAAATGCAGTTATAAAATATTGGATTCTAAATTTTAAAATATACTTTGAAATTTCTATATTGCTGCTTCTATTGAAAGAAAGCTACTTGCAAACTCAATTTTGACCTTTTTTTTTGTAACTTAAATGTGGCACATTGTAATAATGAATATTTTAGTAATTGCAATAATACAATATGAGTTCAAGGAACATATTTCTTGTTTGGTGTTGATGAAGTGGTTCTTGAGTCTTACTAATAGGCTGAAGGCGATTGTTCTAGATAATTATACCTGAATTAGTAAATAAGATAATAGAAATTGCATTGTATGACATTTAACTTTTTAATATTTAAATAGTTTTTTAAGCTGAATAACTACATTTTCTTCTTCTTTTATCTTTTGCTCTCTCTCTTTTTATCATGCGCTCCACCGTACTACTTTCCAAATGGGCTGTATTGACTGATTCTCCTAATGACGTTCCTAAGGGAGGACCCGCTCTGCTAAAGGGTGGACATGTAACCATGAGCTTCTGGATTTTTTAGGGTCATTAAAATAACAGAGGGCTTTCCTTTTGTTGAAGAAAAAGAGGAAACTGCAATTTGTCAAAGTTTTAGCACCACTATGCCATTAATTTACATATAGTCCAACTGTCCCTAATGATTAATGTGCTCTTCAAAACGCAAACTAGAGCTTACAAATGATTTCACCCTTCAGGAAAGCTGAGCAAAAGTGTTTTCATAAAAGGCAGTATTATCACATGGATGATAAATGAAGAGGACCACTGGACTAAAAATTGCAATACGGGGTTGAGATGATCTATAAATGATATTGTGTTTACAAGCTCTGGTTATTAAGGGCATGTACTAGACCATGTTCAGCGCTCAGTACACAAATGCAACTAGTTTCTCTTGAAATTCAGCACAATTATCAGCGATGTTGTGTTATGCACAACATGGTAATACACTATCATACTGTATATCATTTGATTTGTAACACTATGTATAAAATATAACATCATATGCTTTTGTATATTGTAAAATTACAGGATAAGTAATGCTGCAATAATTTCCAGAACATAAAATAAGCAACAATTCTAACTTAATGTATTTGCTGTTACAAGAAGTTACATGTCTTTTCAGTTTTGTCACATTTCACAAATACACTCCTGCTGTATCCTCACATGAATTCTCAACCGCAGATTGAGAGAGCCCAGAGGCCTTTGTAAAAGTGATTGAAATTGAGCTGAACTCATAGGGAACTAAAGGTGTGTGAGAACTGAATGTGAATCTTCTCTCTCCTGAGTGGATGTCCACAAGTCCCTCTCATCTGCTCAAGAGTAGAGTGTGAAATATCACACACTCCCGAGCTCCCTGGAGACCTAATGTCTGCTCTAGCAGCTCCTTTAAGACCTGACATTTACAACAATACACGCTAGATGGACAGATCAGCTGTCGTCCAAAGGAACTATGGACATTTTTTCCCTCCTTTTTCTTCTGTTTTCATTTGGCCACCAGTGAATGCAGTCAATGGACGCATTCCACATTAAACAGATCGCAAAAAAAGCATATTGGAAGTGTTATAACATTTTTATTACAGTATAATGACAGTGGTATATGTATTATTTCACACAGAATATCTAATGCGTGAAATTGTGTGTGTGTGTGTGTGTGTGTGTGTGTGTGTGTGTGTGTGTGTGTGTGTGTGAGTGTGTGTGTGCTTACTGACAGACAAAGTTAGGACAATAGGGATGTTGATTTTGATATTGCTTAAATTGTTCAAATGTGCTTATAGTATGTACAAATTTCTTTACAAAACTGAAAAATGTAATGCAAAAAAAAAAAAATAAATAAATAAAATTAATGGATGAGTTGGCTCAGATAGTAAAGGAAAAGCAGCCAACAAATCCACAGGAACTTGTTCAATCCTGTTTAAAAGCATCCCAGGATGCACCCAATGAAGTTGGGCAAGAAAATGTCCAGAGCATGCAGAACTTTAATTTTAAATATAAGATTTTAAATAAGTTTAAATTGGTTTGTGGTCACATCACCATACTTCCACTGATGTTATTTCATAGTTTACTGATTTTATAGTTACTATTTTAGAATAATAACAAAAAATATATAAGCATGCATGTTATTATTATAAAACGAGTCAGTGCAAAATCCTTAATGCAATTATTTCTGTCAACTTGGTTGCTATATTTTGAGGCAGCTCTTTTCTAATCAAGCAAGTGAATATATAGGAGAAGGCCAAAGTCATTTTTCCAGGTTGGTCTTGCTAATGTAAAACCACGTAATGGATTGGCAATTATGTATTTGGTTCATAACTGATACTTTTAAAGACATGCATCCCCCATTTTTTATTTCAACAGCTGGAATCTTGTCTCCTCTTTAGTAACAATAAGTGCCAACATTACAAAGTATCTAATAAGTTAAACAAAGGCAGGTGCTATGGAAGACAATGGAAAGCTTGGTTTTTAGAGGTCGGTGTCTTATATACAGTTGGCCTCAGAGTAAGTCCACTTCATCTCAGCCAACCTCTTGATTTACCTGGAGGACAATGTTAAGTTTAACCAGAAGTCTGGGAAGACTGAGCAATTAAATTTCAAAGATGGAGAGCCGCCTGAGCCGGTGGCCCTGAAGGCGTGAGAGAATAATGGTTCAGGAAGTGTCCTCAGGAGCAGCAGAACATCCGTTTATCTTGTACAGAAGTGACATCTGGTCTCTAAACTGTGTTCTGACAGTTTCCACATAGAAATCTTTGAGCATAGAGTTGGGCCGCGGAAGGCTATCGTGGCGTTTAGTTAGATTGCCTGGATAGTGAGGGGGAACAAACAGATGCTGTACACTAGATCCAAACAAATCACTTCATCTCACAAATACACCTGCAGAGAGACACTCTGGTCTTCAAACGGATGAGCCCACATGTAACAAATCTGCTTGTTATTGCTTAGAAATCACTTATGCTAATTATATAATTTGTCATCAGACTTAACAACTGAAAAAATGAACATGAGGACAGATGATGCAGACATCAGACACTTCAGCATCATGCTATGCAAGCCTTATTCTGTGGGTTTACATTCTGAAATGTGTCAGAACAACATGTTTATAAGTCTTGACATGTTTTTGAGCTGGAGTCAAAGTCAAGTCTTTCAAAACAAATCTACTGTAAGTCATGTTTGAAGTCTTCTGGCAGTTTTCCATAAACTGCATGTCATTTTTCCAAAATCACGTCATAGAGCATTTAATTTAATCAATTGTTCATAAGTAAAGTCTGATGCTACTTCTTTTAACAAGTTAAAGGGTTAGTTCACCCAAAAATGAAAATTCTGTCATTAATTACTCACCCTCATGTTGTTCCAAACCCATAATACCTTCGTTCATCTTCAGAACACAAATTAAGATATTTTTGATGAAATCTGAGAGCTCTCTGACCCTCCATAGACAGCAAGGATATTACCACGATCAACACACAGATATGTAGCAAGGACATCGGTAAAATAGTCCATGTGACATCTGGTGTTCAATAATTTTACGAAGCTATGAGAACACTTTTTGTGTGCAAAGAAAATAATAATAACATAATTTATTCAGTAATTCTTCCTCCCAATTTACCGTCTTCCGCCATTTTAGGGAGTACCCCAGAACGTAATCAACATAATCAGCATTGTTTACTTTCAGAAGAAACGTAAACAACAATGATTACATTGATTATGTTAAAATAGCCACATGGACTTACATTTCCGTGCCTTGATCATTAATTGGTTTTGTGTGAACTAACCATTTAAGTATCTTTTAAGTGCGACTTTAGTCTATATCACCAGTGGGGCAATGTTACAAATAATGTGAGTTATGTAATCAGATTACTTTTTCAAGTAACTAAGTAACACATTACTTTTAAATGTATGAGAAAATATCTGAGTTACTTTTTTTAATACATAACGCAAGTTAAATGTTTTTTTCCCATTTATTGACTAACAGCTGTCTTGTCCCTGTGTTGAGAGAAATTGGGAGTGAGGCACTTCATTCAGCTTGAGGCTTATTAATTTCACTTTTGGTGTGAAAGAGCCTTTACATTTATATTAAATTTTTTGCTATTTAAAATAAATAAGCAAGCCCAGCCCAGCTGACAAAAAAATAAAAAATAAAAGTAATGTAATGCTCAGCACTTTTGATGCAGTCNNCAAGCCCAGCCCAGCTGACAAAAAAATAAAAAATAAAAGTATGTAAATAAAATGTAAATAAAATGTAATGCTAAGCACTTTTGATGCAGTCACGCGATATTGTAATGTATTACTTTTAAAAGTAACTTTCCCCGACACTGTTGCATTTACAGAGCTAGGCATTAGGTGTTACGCTGTTTTTTTGTTTTGTTTTTTTCTTTACATTTGATTTTATCTTTCAGGTCAACAGTTTGTAGAAAATTTTGCAGAGCAGATTAAAGTTAGCTACTGTACCTGCACACAACATATCTGGTTGCACAAGCACTGAGGTTTGTTACAGCCACAGTAAGGATTTTAGTAAGTATGTACAATGGGACCTTCCAGTATGTTTCTGGCATTAGGATTTTGATCTGTTTCGCAGACAACGAGGATGACACATGACGAGAGTTTCTAACCAGATGTTTCTTTCATGCTTTACCAAAACTAAAGTTTGTTTCATTTTCAGCACATGTGGCAAACACAAAAAAAGAACCAAAAAGATGAAAGGAAGCAGTTTTATAAACAGATTCAGCAAGCTCATCATTTTTCGGACCAATGAGGCTCCCAGCAGCAGACATCAGTTAATCTACTCAGTGCAAACCACAGCGTGACACATTCTTGCGTTGTGCAGGAAGCCCTTAGAGTACGGCAACACGGCAAGTAATGTAGTATTCTTTCCTGTGAACTGTGTTAAGTTTTGACCTTTCATCCCTGTTGGTGACATGTCATTAACTAGAACACATGCCTAGTCCTCCCCCACACTCCCTAGTCAGCATGGGCAATACATTCTCTTTGTCTTTTCCCGAGTGGAGTCTCCTACTCCCACCGCTACAGTCGCGGCTGCATCACTCGCCTTGAAGAAGCTAACAAACCCTACACAGCCCTCGGCCCAATGGTTACAGATCAAAGTTGCATTTCTCTCGCGATTTTCATGCAGGGGTAATTTATTATACAACATCCAGGAAATTGGGAGAGTTTTGACGGACATTTTTTGCGCAAGGTGCTTCTTGTCATGTTTGAGTGCGATAAATCTATAGTTACCTGTCATATACAGTAGATCTTCTTTGCTGATTTGATGGGTGGTAGAAATTGAGATTTTTACCAACTATATTTCTATGCATTTATAATAGATTTGGTTGGATTTGTTTTGCATGTGTATCATATGAGCTTAGGCTCTGTGAAGTTAGAACTGTGAAGGACTTTGGCGTATCGGTGCGTTTCAGAAAACAGTGTGAAGGAGAAAGCGTTTGCCAGTTAAAATTAACTCCCACATACGATGGTTTGATGATTAAAATCTCACGGTTTCAGGCTCCATACGCTAATCAGCACGAGCGGCTTTCAAAATTCTCACTTTCTCAATTCTATTGTTGTGCGCTCAACAGAATAAAAGACAAAAAATGCCAAAGTTATCTTTTAATTGTTTGTGTATGTGGCATTCAGCTGCCGAATAAAGACTAAGGAAAGAGAGACGCCAAGGTTAGACCACAAATTAATTAAACTTTGCAATCAAAGGTTGAAAAATCTTTGAAAAAGTAAATAAATAAAGTTTGAAATCACTCAAAACCTCAGAGAATTATTTAAAAAAAAGAACAGATAACGAATGTGTTATTAGACTTTGTTTTTAATTCAGGATTCACAAAATGTGTTTTGAATAATCTACTATTAAAGCAATAAGGTGTGAGAGGCTGGTTGTAGCATATGTGAATTTATGGATAGGGCAAAATCCAAATAATTCATATGACAAGAAGTAAAGAAAAGACTGATATTTCTTTTGAATCAAACCACTTAGTCTCCATTCAAACCCTTGTAGATAATTCCAGCCTTATGTTTGATATTAATTAATTTATTTTATTTTATTAGTACCCTAAAGAAACTTTAAAAAATCTTTCTTAACTTGTACTGATAATGTTGAGAGGGTCCTTGTAGCACAATGTGAATTAATGGATTTTCATGATGAATTTTTTAATCTGTATGTGCAAACAGCTTTATTCACTAGAAACTGTTTGTAGAACAGTGAGCATATATAGAGTGTGAGTACAATGATGGCTGTCCTTGTTCGTTTTCTTGCATTAGTATAATAATACAGCTTATATGCAACTGTATTTGACAGCGTGGCTTTTATCCTTCAAAAGAAATTTGAAGGCTATGCTGAGGCTTTTTTTGAATGATGAAGAAGTTTGATATGAAATTTAAATTATTTTTAAATAATGTGTGATGCTGCTTTATGGATTTAAAAAAGCACTCATGTGGTGTTTGACAAGATGAATAAAATAATCTTTATTAAGCTATCATTTTAGTTAGACTTGAATAAAATAAGATTTACTCAGTTGAGAAGTACGAGTTTGGAACGACATGGGGGTAAGTGATAAATGACAAAATTTTCATTTTGGGGTGGAGTAGCCTTTTAAGCTTCTATTTAACCTCCTTTATTCCCTGGAACTGCTACATTCTTCAGTCAATGCAAGTGCAGTATGCAGTCACATTTTTAAGTATTTCTTGGCAATGGCATTTCATCATCCAAACAGAATTTTGAGCTATTAATTTTCTAAAACAATTTGAACAATTGCCGCAAAAGAGAAAACAGAACTAATTAACAGAAGCCATAAAAAATATAAGATCAAATACGTATCATATTGTGTCTGTATAAATACAACAAATAGCAGATGCAGTCGGTTGCAGCATATGTAAACTACATGCATTACAAATGCAGTACATTACAAGGTACCGCAATGAAACATTTTATGCGCATTAATGACTTGGACTAAACTTTCTTGATGTTGATCAGAGATAGGGCTTAAAAGTGTTTACATCGGCTGCATGTTCAAACTTCACCCTGCCAGCCACAGTAATGAGAGGCGTCACAGATCATAAGTGATGCCCTAGTTATTATTATGACTGCCAGTCATGGTTATGATCATTAAACTTACAGTAAACAGTTGCACGAGTCTGTGTTTGTCACGCTGGCCTCCATCTCTCTCTCTGGGAGCAGATGCCTGCGGTGTTCTTTAATGACATGGTGTCAGTGCTGCTACATGCGCTGGGAGAGAGGTTAGACAATGCAGTGTGCGGCAACTTTCTGTCGTTCTCGTTTTCTGTCTTTCTGTCCCATCTCTCTTTTGCTGGGTCTCAAGCCCTCTCCAATTTCTCTGTCTTTCTACATTTCGCTGTTCCTGCTTCCCTTTCTCTCAGCCATGTGTCATTGAGGGTCTTTGTCTGACAGGCTGCTCTTTCTGCTCAAAAATAGAAATTTTTAATAAAGTAAATGAAAAATAAAAATAAATAAATAGTATTATATACAAACGACATAAAACATGATTTTTTTTTCTTTCTTTTGTTGCAGCAGGATTCTTGCATCTTACGTTAATACAGTTTCAATGAACAGAAACCACATACCTTAATGTCTTGACTCCCAATTAAATTTTGGTCCCACTTAATGGTAAGTGTCTTTAAATATTATATAGGCTACTTCAGTGGGAAAAACTACCGCTACTGCTACTAATATTATTATTTTTAATATTAATACTACTACTACTACTAATAAATAGTTTGGTACTGTATATTTGTACATTGTATATATTGCAAAACACTAGTGCTATGGGTAAGGTTAGAGCCAGGTTTCATGGTATGGTTTGCTTTAAGGGTTTGTTATAAGGGTTGGGGTAATAGTTGGGTCAACATTGTGATTACAGGTACATTCAGGATCTTTTTAAATATAAGTAACTTCAAAACATTTATGTATATTACTGATTAATTTAAAAGTTAGCACATAGTAGTTAAATATACTGATAGTTAAATATAAAGAGGTCCAAAATTCCCCCTGTTGTTGCACAGGAAAAAAGATACAGGTTACTGAACACCCATTTTCGCCACACTCTATCAGTCACAAGTTGTCACAATTGGAAGCCTCTAAGCAGTTATTACATTAAAACGGTAAAACAATTATAAAACATAAAACAATTCTTGAAAAAGCATAAATGTAAGAGGATACACAAAATGTCAAACCGGTATTCTGTCCAACAAATAATGTAATTGTATCAATTTACAACATTTGAAATTCATGACACAAACTGATATTCATTAGAAAATACTCTTGTCCTGAAAGCTCATTTCAACCTTTCAGTTAAAATACACCTTCATTTGATAATTGACTCTTGCTTAAATGCATGTTTGTGTGTTTTTATTCAGTTTGGAGGACATAATGTATCCTAATTTAAGAGGTCTTCGAACTAGTTTTTTGACTAAAAACCTTATACTTTCACTGGCATCTCTTTCTCGTTACTTTTCTCTCTTACATGTTTCACTTGGGCTCTTTCTCTGGCAAGCAACTCTTTCTGTTACAGAAACCTGATGTTGCTGCAGAAAAGAATAGTTGTATCGATCTGCGTCCGCTCTTAAAGAAATAAATAAATGCGGAGAGAGTTTGAGGGGAATTCTGCCAGGGGAAAGGTTGGAGGTAAGGAGGGGTTCTGCATTGTTGATCCAGAATGACAGTGATTGACAGTAGTGGTAGAAAAGCTGATAGCAACGTTTGGCGTGCCGCTGGTTTAAAGGACAGACATAGCCGCTGATTTCAGGTTTGTGGAGCATGACTGTGCGCTGGGGTGAGATCGTCTCTTACCATCCTCTCCGTGTCCGTTCTTCACCCTTACACTCTCATTGTTTTTCCACAAAGGGAGTTTATGTATTGTTTAAACCTTTTTCTCACTAATAGTCAGCTTTATTCGCCAAGGCCACACTAAGCCACAGCAATAGCACCCCGTCAATAGTGATAGCAGGTGTGGTGCGCAGGTGTGTGCTGGATATGGACCGAAGTGACACGCTGTCAGCTATCAGCTGAAATTAGCAGCCCAGGTAGGAGCCGCATGAGCGGGGCCTCTTCTGCCCGTCCTCGGAGTTTACAACACAACAGCTGATGGACAGAACCTGCAATTTAAGATTCCTCCCCTCTCGCTGCTCTCTCTGCTGGTGGTTGTCTCTGGATTTTACTTAAAAATGACTTTATATGCCAGCCCAGGTCTGCTTTCATTGATTTAGTCGCTTAAAGGTGAAGTGTGTCATTTCTGTGTCACTATAGCGGCACCAAACGGAGTTGCAAAAATAACTTGATTTGTATATTTTCAGAATGAAATGTGAGGCGTTCCTGTCCGTGTTAAACTTGCTGCCACATCGCTACGATATTGTAAGTGAGGTGTTGCGATGCAGGAGCTGAGATGTTCTGAGTGGTTTTCAGATCATGACTTTGTATTAGCTAGGGGGGGTCCCTGGGGGGGGGGGTTCTAGGTGATTTAATACTGACCAACTCTTCATGATATTCTGGTCTTTTTATGGATTTGGTCCAGGAACGTAAATTATTGGTAGCTTGCGGCCAAAAAATGGCACCAAAATTAACATTAAATAAATAAACAAATAAATAATTAAACAAAGCCATTATGACCATCACGGTAAAATTGAAATACATGTTGATTATACTTGCTTGTGTTGCACGAAAATGTTTTGTGTGTGTTTTTTTTTGTTGTTGTTGTTGTTTTTTTGCAGAGTACATGAATGGCAAATCAAATCATTTAGATTAGTCACTTTTGAAAAGGTTAAGGGTGTGCTCTAACTCCAGCAACTCTGACATCAAACCTCTCTTCAACATGCCACATGATTTGAGGTATCTTTCATGTTTAGATGTGGTGGAATTACATGCTGGAGTTTAATCATAAGGGTTAGGTTTTCTGGGGGGCAGTATTCTGAAACCAGACCAGATTCACATTGTTTAATGACGCCATGACATTTTTTCATCAGGATGTCCAGGTTGGATCTTTCAGGAGCATCACTGGACACCCTGTCCTTGTCTGGAGGAGCGTAAAGTAAAACATGTCAGGATGATACATCTGTCCTGTTATCCTAATGAAAAACAGCCAGTAGTTTGCCATAATCACAGTTATATCATGACAACTCTATGAAGATTTTAGCATGGTAATGGATATGACAATGTTAATGTATTTGGTCTTGGAGGAACAGATTTGCTATGATGCTGCTGCTGAATTGCTGCTGCTGTTGGTTGTTGCTGTAGTTGTAGATTATAGCTGCTGCTGCAAAGCAGGTACAGAAACTTGCTACGGCCAATGCATATGGTGATACAGTGCTCTGAGTATTTAAGACATACCGCTGCTGCACAAATAGCATATACTGTACCGTATAATAACCCTTAGCAGATCTATACAGGTGGAGCTGGGGAGGTGGAGGGTTTCAGAGGAACTCTGAAAGCACAATGAGAACTGCTCTAGTGAATGCTAACCAGCTATTTAAATATTAAGCAGTAAGCTAATAGGCTGTGTATGCAACATTATGCCAAGTAGTTTAATGCTGTGAATATCGTCTATTTGTGTTAACGGCCCATCAGCCTGCACCATCTAGAGTTTCATGACAGAACTTAGCACTAATTATTAGCATGGTTGAGAACTTTTGAAACTGAGAAAGGTGAAAGCATTTTAATTCAGTTTATTTAATTGAATAATATATATTGATTGTGTACAAACCAAAAGCTGTACCAAAAAACATGAACTGACTTTTGTGAACGATCCTAAAATGTATTGCATCACTTGTTTGGATCCGAATTTTGGCCATAGCTAAATCGGTATTTCTACAGTTGTTAGTGAGAGGACATTTTATACACGCTGTATTACGAAAGCGGGTTCCATAAAACAGGTTTAGACATTTGGACACCACCTCTGAGATCTCTTCACAGAAACACACAAAAATCACAAACCGCATGACCAGAGGTTCTCATTTTTATATTGATAAATATCAAGTGATCCGTAGACGTTTCTGTTTTGTAATGCTTCAACAAAGTTCAAACTAATACACGAGCCAGTAATTGTTTCGTCTTTCATTAGCAAGTAGCACTGGCGTGAAAGACTTGTGAAGTGAAACAGATGCCACAAGACGCACGGTATCACACGCAGCCAGTTTGACGGCTATTCGTCAGACTTGGCTCACGTTCATTAGTTGAATTATTCAGAGAAACTTCTCTTTGTCTGCTGAAATGATAATTGACTGTCTACTGAGGGCCGTGGGGTTTTATTATAGCTGTTGTTGGTTTGCGTGGGAATTTCTGGGGGGCTGAATTTTCCCTTGCAAGACGAATTTCATCACAATGCTGAACGATGCAATGGCCCTGTAACACGTTATGCTTATAAACATGAGATCATCCTTATGAGGTTACAGGAGGACTTCTTTTCAGTGCACTTCCTTAAAATAATTGAATAAAAAAATTGTGTTACTCCATATACAGCACTGCATTGTGTTGATGCTGAATTTATTTCATATTAAATGTGGCCAATGATGTGAAATATTGCTCTTCATAGAATAATCTTATATCTACAGAGACCTAGCATGGATTAATTAATTCAAGAGTAAATGTCCCTAAAGGCTGCAATTAACGATAAACGTATTAGACGTGTCAGTGCCCAAGAGCGCTGGAGTCTGTCCCGCTACCGCTTTCACTGGTGCTGTTTCAACTCAACTGTCAGCTGAGATGTGTCAAAAACTAGAGCGTGTGTGTGTGTGTGTGTGTGTGTGTGGGCGGATGGGTTTGAGTAATTATTGCGCTGACAAACAAAACCGCCAAATAAACTTATTTAATTCATTGTGACTCATATTTTCATTTCCAATTGGAATGGAAAATGTTTGCCACATCCTGTCCAGCTGTGAGGTGTAAAATATTCAGCATCTGTGTGTAAATCACTCTGTAAATTATGGTGTGACCACCTTTAACTCTACAGCTGTTACAGTAGAAGCTGTTTAATGGTTAATTAAAATGTTCCATTGCATTTGCTGACTATTCAGGAATGAAAAACAGACATGAGAAAAGAGAGAAGGACCACTGGTAACCACTGTCATTGATCATCCTATCACATCCATCCATTTGATGATACTAACAGTTACGCGAGTAGTGAAGCGATTATTAAAAACACTTTTTTTTGTCCAAATTGCAGCATTGCACACTGTATTGTAGCCACAACTGAAGAAACTGTGACAATGGTCAAACAATAATCATCTCTCTACAGTAATTTTGCCGATTTCAAATTCAGATTCATTTTAGTGAATCCATTCAATCTCCCCTTCCTAGAAGTCACTGTGTTGTACTTATCAGTGCCAGTCCTATGGGGGCCCCAAGCAAAAATTTGTCAGAGGGACCCTGTCGGTGTGTTCATAAAAACCCCAAAATGACCTCCAACTGCTTAACAGTTTCACTGTCAACAAACAAATTACAAACAATAGGACTATAGGACAACAATAGAACAATAGAAAAATGAAATACAATTGAGCCTACTATACTTGAAAATAAAACACTGCATAGTCTTCACTGAATTAAATTAATTTACATTCATTCTTACTAACAGTTATTAAAGAGTTACAGTAGTTCATTTAAAAAAGTTGATTAAAACTGAATGCGACAGCAGCAGGTTTATTAGGCTGCTGTCACTTTAAGACTGAATGCACAGATCTAGTATTCTGACAAGCATTCAATTACTTTCCCAACTGTTTATGTTCACTTAAGACATAACTGACTGCGTTCAGGTGAAAACTCACCAAGGTGGTCATTCTGACCTATTTTTTGTGTGTTGGTCTTTAAGTGCATGTCCAAAAGCCAAAAGTAGTATATACTTGTTCTTGTTTCACTCCGTTTCGGATTGTTTGCACAGAAAGCCTCTTTAATTATTTTTCAGTATTAAGCACATCCTAAAGGAGACGACAGTCACATTACATTATTTGAATGATTTGGATGTCACGTAGGAAGGGCAACAATGCACCACTTTAAAGAAAAGGAATGCAGCTTTGTGTTTTCATAATTGTTTAAAGCTAAAGTCAAAAACTAAACTAAAATTGTATTAATCACACAGCGCTAGTCATCTTGAGAGAAAGGGGGCCCCCTGGTGGTTTGGGGGCCCTATACATACTTTGTGTAATGTGAAGACCAGCACTGCATAATTCACATATTTAGTTAAACAATGCTGTTCATCACTGTGTTGTTCATTATAGTACAGTTAGCTAAACAGCTATAGCTAAAAGCTTAATGGTAGTTTAATTACTTTAAATTTGTTATAGCATGTAGCTTTCAAAAGTATAGTGTCTCTCTCACAGTCATTTCATTCTTCTGTAGCATGGCAAGCAAATTCCCAGGGAACACAGATGCTGATAAAATGTACTTTGTATAATGTTATTTGTATAAATGCATTTACCAAATGCATAATTATAAAATCCATCCTTCCCATCATGTGTTTTTTTTTTCTATCAGTTCTGAACTCAATCATTCTTTCTCCATTAGACCCCACAACTATGAAAAGTTTTCCTGCAGTTCTGATCCCACATGCTGAGAAACTGAGTTAAAAAGAGAGTTTCAAGAAAGACTCAGGCACATATATTTAGAATGTCTTCTAAAATGTATTCTTGCACATCTGGAAGGACACATTCTTCTGTACTGTATGTTCAAGATGTTTCGCCGCTCGTACAAGTGGATTCATCAGTTTGAGCAGATTCCCTGACATTTAACTGGATCGCACACTGTGGTAAGATTTGATTCGCTGTGGGAGTCGCCTCCCAGATGGTGCGAATTGCAATCGCTGTGTGAATTGGGGCGAAACTGCTGGGCTAAAGATGAAAGGACAGCATTGTAAGTAGCTGACAGGCCTTGTCGCAGAGATGGCTGTTCCAGTTTCACAAAGATGGCCTCTTTCACTCTTCTCTCAAACCATCTGTCCACCTTGTCCAAAATCTTCACTTCACTGTCCTTTATTGACTGATTCTTGTCCTTTAGAAGCAAGTACATGATCGAGTCCTGCCCACAGGGGCTGCCTTTTCTGTGTTGAGCGATCACCTTGTAAAACAGCTGTGCCATTTTCCCAGTGTTAAGATCAAGACATTATTAATTGCATTGTGTTGACTTTCTCTTTTGTTCAGGGTGTGATTCTTCAGTTGTACACGTTTTTGTCTGGGTGTGCTTTTAGAGTATTGCATCTGTCTGTGACTGGCTGATGATTTCTCTTTTAGACTTTTTAGTTGTTTTAGAAAGGCCCCAGTTTGGGATATCTGCAGGCTTTCGGCTCTGTCTGTCTTTTATTTCATTGGAGTCTAAGCTGGTCAGCATTTTTTCAATTTTGTGATGTCTCATTCTAACGTGTTCTAGACTGTGCTCCAGCAAATAATAGGAATCAAACGGCAGTTATGGGTGAAGGTTTCCTGTAAACTTTGCCTTAAGCATATAATGCAAAACAGGAAAGCCAATTTGTTGTGTGGTTCATTTTGCCATTTACAGATAATACTTGTCATTGTAATTAATGGTCTTTGTGCATGTTAAGATATTGATAAAACATTACTAAATTATAAAATGGTAAAAATGAGGCATTGTTTGTGTTGTCACTGCTTGTCTTCTGAAAGCACACTGTAATTAAAGACAATTAGAAACCAAAATTGTCAGTTGTCCTATTTAGCCTGTCAAAAATCATTTTTCATATGTGTTGGGCCTACGTGGATTTAGGGACTTTTCATGGTTACACTTTATTTTGATAGTCCACTTTAGACATTCTACTAACTCTAAGTAACTTTGTAACTACATGTCAACTACATGTCAACTAAATCTCATTATTTGCAACTACATGTCTACTAACTCTCAGACTCTCAGAATGTCTAAAGTGGACTACCAAAATAAAGTGTAACCATGAAGGTAACACTTTATTTCGATAGTCCACTTTAGGCGTTCTA
>SCHK01168037.1:3895-13933 GCA_004124795.1 Poropuntius huangchuchieni | reverse complement strand
TATATTAGTTCAATGGATTTATTGCATTTAAAAAAAAAAACTAAAACAAAAAAACATGCCATGGATTTATTGCATTTTGGGGAATCTTTGAAAATCAAAATCAGGATTTGAACTTTTAATGTTATTATAACCTAGAGATGGTGTGTGAAAGTTTGAAACAAAAAATGGTGGTTTTCATCTTGCCACTTTCTTGGTAGAGAAAACACCTTTTTACTCAAATTGATCAAAATGGATTTATTGCGTTTTGGAACCAAACTCTTCATATATATATATATATATATATATATATATATAATATGGTTGGATATAATAGAACATTATACTTTCAGCCCACTGCCCTCAATCAAGTTTGATTTTTATTTAAAAATTAAAATATTTACTTTGAAGGATTTACTTTGAAAATGTTCATTTAGGAATTGCTAGTAAATTTCACAAATAATTACAAAGAAATGACAAGTGACAAACTGAATCAAACATTCAATTTTGAAGTAGAAAGACAATACTCCAATAATCTTCCTTTTATTTAAATAATATTTTACAGAGTAAAAAATTGGGCACCACTATTCCAAAGGATTTACAAACACTTTCCTTGCTATATGTGTATGGATGTATAAAAAATATTAACCTGAGTTTTAAAGACTTTGTTTTTTAAAACAAACATCTATTATAATCAGTTGTGTTGAACAAATAAAACTGCATTGAGGAAGGAAACGTGCATGTGATCTAAAGTCATTGTATTTGGATCTCTCTATTCAAGGTCTCAGATCACAACATGTGTTACTTTAAAAGTAAGATGTTGTGATTAAAGCTCCACTTAAAGCTGCTGTAGCCTTTAATGTCTGACCAGATTGTTCATAATATAATGTTTCAGTCCAGGATATAATTTCTTCAGCCACTTAAAACTGCAACAGTTTCATAACATTCCCCAGATCTCTTCCATAAGCCCCTTCCTCTCTTCATAATAACTCCTTCCATTTTTACTCTGCTTTCCTATGCCTCCCTCCCCCGCACGTCTCTCTCTCTCTCTGATGCTTGTTTGTGATCATTCCTCTTTGACTGCTGATTAACATATTTTGATTTATGTTTAACTGAAGGGCGGTACAAATTGAGCCCCTGTCCCCTATGTATCACTGCTGTCAGCATGAGATTTGGTGAGTGAGGACTTGCCACACTACAGCTTAAGGATCACCTCCCAGCGCAGACGTTTTGACAACCGTGTGGCCGTGACCTTACAGATATCAGAGCAATTTTTTTGGACTGTGGTGAAACTTAACTCCTGCTTTAACCTCTGTGCCTCCCACAGGCTGCCCTGCGTGAGTGTGTGCGGGTCTGCATATGTCCACACATTTGGGAATCCAGACACAGCTGTTTTCTCTCTTTGGAGGCAAAAGGAAGTGTAAGGATAAAGTGTGTGTGTGTGTGTGTGTCTGGGTTCACAGCGAGAGAGTGTTCTGACTTTCTGAACTTTGAGTGTTTGTACACATTCTGACTCTCTGCGTTTGACGGCTCGGCATGGAAAGCCTGGAGTTCGAAAAGAAGAAAAAGCGATACTTTATCCGAGGCAAGCATGCTGCCATCATCTGCGCCGTCGTCATCGTGACAGGTGTTGCTGTGGGGCTCGGAGTTGGTTTGAGCCAGAAGACCTCCTCATCCGAAGAGGAACCCAAACCAACACCATCACCTACAATGCCGCCAGATGACCAGGGTCCCTGTAAAGCATCCGACAACACAAATGGTGGCTGGAACAACTTCCGCTTACCTGACTACATGGTGCCTTTCCATTATGACCTGCACCTGGAGCCTGACCTCGACACAGACATCTACACCGGGAGCGTGTCCATCCATCTGAACCTGACGCAGCCCAGTCAGCACCTGTGGCTCCACATCCGAGAGACTTTTGTCACCGCGGTGCCCTCTCTGCAGCGCAGCGGCCCGTCCGGCTTGACCTCTGTCCGGGTGAAGGAATGCTTTGAGTACAAGCCGCAGGAGTATGTGGTGGTGGAGGCGGCCGAGCAGCTGAGTGTCACTGGCCCAGACGAGCACTACGTCCTCACTCTACACTTCCAGGGCTGGCTCAACGGCTCTCTGGTCGGTTTCTACAGGACCACGTATCAGGAGAATGGAGTTACCAAGTAAGCGTCAAGACATCTATACTGTGTTTTTGTGATGTAATTAGCACAGTAAGAGACATGAAAAAGTACTGACTCCTGAGAAATATATGTAGACAACAAAAAATACTTCCACAGTTTATAGTACACATTTACATATACAGTACACACTATCATTTGGTTAGATTTTTGAAACAAGTCTCTTATGCATCCCAGTGAATTTATTTGATCAAAAATACAGTAAGAATCATAATATTGATATATTATTAATCTCTAAAATGCTGTTGTTTTTTATTTGAATATATTTTAAAATGTCATTTATTGTTGTGATAGCGAAGCTGAATTTTCAGCATCATTACTCCAGTCGTCAGTGTCACATGATCCTTCAGAAATCATTCTATTATACTGATGCTCAGGAAACTTTTCTTATTATTATCAGTATTGAAAACGTTGTGGTGCTTAATATTTTGGTGGATATTATTAAAATGTCTTTAATAGTTTTATTCGATATGGATGCATTAAAGTGAAGTCATTTCTTAACAACAACAAAAGATGATCACAAGAGAAAATCTTACTGACGCCAAACTTTGAACAGTAGTGTAGTCATTTATAAAATGATCATTGAGTCAAGTTTGTCCATCTTTGTCTTTGTCTTATTTTCCAAATATAGTTTACACCATCACTGGCTATAAAAGTTAATTTAATTTGACCATAATTGTAAGCTCAGTAAAATTGACAAAATAAGGACAGATTTAGGTTGTGACGACACGCAAAAATGGTTGCCATTTTCAAGGTCTACATGAAGTTTTAAGGAGAAAAAGTATTATTTCCTCAACATAAAACAATTATTATAGCAATCTGTTTTAGTACTAAGTTACAAATTCCACAGATGAATAATGCGTTTAGTAAAAAATTACTGTTATAACATTATTTTACAACACTTCTCAGTGTTTAATAGATGTCCTGATGAGATCATGTCCTGATGAGTGCCTAGTTATGATTTCTATCATAACTAGGCACTCAGATAAGTTTGTTACAGTTCCAGAGCTTCCCCTTCATTACCAATTCAGGGCCACCAAGGCAACACCAAATAGTAAACTCTTTATCAGGACAACATCACTCTTGTGCTACAAAACTTTGTTGCCCTAAACTTTAGGTGACCTGGCCTGGCCTAGTAGATGTCATCTATCTGAACTACAAGTGACCTTTTTACGGCTACACTGATCATTTCAGATATTAACCAAGTTATTTTAATGTATCAGAGGATAAACTTCCCAAAGTGTACTTGATGTTTGGCTTCAACAGTCAGAACTGACTAATGCAAATGACCTTTTACCATATTACAACATGTCCCAAAAATGTCTTGCTTTAGTCTTTTTATCTCAATTTTCAAACCATTACAGCTTAGCTCCTCTGACTTGACAGGGAACAGATTACACAGGACATGAATGTCCACAGTTTGAATAAGATGATCTGAGACCTCTGCTCCACAGAGAAATGAATTACGGTCTCTGAGGGAGATATCAAAATGGTGGAAAATCCCAATGAGATTACAATGTTAAGTATTTAACAATGCTACGCCTCTACGTTTATTTTCAGAGCTTGAGTATTGCCAAGCTGTTCCCTTTTATTTCTCTAAGTGCAACTGATTCTTATGCAACATACTCAAATGCATTCCGTAGGATGTAGTATATTTGTTGATGTGGGATACTGGCCATTGATGGGGTCATTGTATATTATCTGATTTGGGAATGGTGTGAAATTGAAATAACTGCGCTGAACTGACATGTACCCTCATTTCTTGGAACAAAAGCTGTGAGGTGCCAAGAATGAGAGATCTACATCTGCTAAAGCTTATTTATTCATGAAGTAACATGGTTTTAATCTCTGTTACTGCTCTCTTCTGTTGTGTTTCAGGTTCAGATCTGAGAAAAAGCTAACAGCTAAATAAGCGCACAATATTATATATAATGTATGATTAACAAATGAGTCTGTATTATCCGTGATGAATTGCAAGAACTGACTCACACCACATAGGAATAGATTCTGTTTATCGATATCATTTTTAAATGACATTATACTGTGTTTTAAAGCATTTGGGCAAAATTTCAGAGGCCACCAAAATCAATTTTGTTGCACACACATAGAACTGACAGTTCGTTTAATTTAGTTGTAATCAGACTTGATTAGATGTTAATGAAAATGTGGTTGGACTTTCCCCACATGAGGTTACTGAGGTAAACGTAAACCACTAGTTGAGTTTTATGAACCCCTCTCTGATCTTTTACAGGAAAATTGCTGCAACAGACCATGAACCCACAGACGCTCGTAAATCTTTTCCCTGTTTTGATGAGCCCAACAAAAAGGCCACCTACACAATCTCCATCACCCATGACAGTGCTTATGGAGCTCTGTCCAACATGCCTGAGGAGGTATGTTCCCTTGCTGCTTGAGCCTTCAAAACTATTATTAAAGGTTTCAAAGTGTAGCTCAAAGTCTTGAACCATCAGTTTTCATTGTATGTTATGTGTTATGTGTGGTTTTACTTACAGCTGTGGTAAATGAGGTCTGGCTGCATTCATATGCTCGCTTTCTGTTCAGTTGTTAGATGTTAACCATAACTCCTAAAACTCTCTTTCACAGAAAACAGAAAAAGTGTCAGACCAAAAGACAAAAACATCCTTTAAAAAGTCAGTAAAGATGAGCACCTATCTGGTATGTTTTGCGGTTCACCAGTTCCACTATGTGGAGATGACCTCGAATAGAAATATACCAGTAAGCACTTTTTTCATTGTTTGTTCTACTGAAATAGTTCCTGACAATCGGTATAATGAAACCTCTGTGGATTTTCATTATTCATCTCTTCTCTCCCTCCTGACAGCTGCGGATCTATGCTCAGCCTTTGCAGATCTCAACCGCTGAATATGCTGCAAATGTCACCAAGATTATATTTGATTACTTTGAGGAGTATTTTGACATGGAATATTCTATAGAGAAACTTGGTAAATTAGCAGACACTTTTATTTGTCATTGACCTTTATACAATTTGAAACAGCTGTACACCTCATGACCTCATAAAAAAAAGATACTGATTCGTGATTTACATCATATCTTATCAACTTATTCATATCTTGTCTGTCTATGCAATGATTATTGTGACAAAAAAACATTGGATATATTCTGTCTCTGTTGCAGATAAGATAGCGATCCCAGACTTTGGGACAGGAGCGATGGAGAACTGGGGCTTGATCACTTACAGAGAAACCAACCTGCTGTTCGATGAGAACGAGTCCTCTTCAGTCAACAAACAGCGAGTGGCCAGTGTTATTGCGCATGAGCTTGTTCACCAGGTTACTAACCCTATCACGTATCTGATTAGTGAAAGAGGAATAGTTGTGACTCTAGATTCCTTTAGTCTCCTGTGCAGCTTAGATATCATTCACAGCGTGCAGCAATGCAGAGCGAGGACAATCAAGTATGAATTTCATCATCAGTCACACGTCAGAAACAAATTGGCAGAACACTGTGTGCTGAGCATGCATCTAATTTTACTGGAACTGTGTTTTCAATCAAAGAGGGTGAATTTATCAGATCCGTTTACAGTAACAAGGCCGACAGAGAAAAATATGATTACCATAAAGATTATTGTCTCACAGTTACATATTACACTCTCTCAGGGGCATCCAATACAATGACGTTTTTTGGGATAATGACTGCAGTCACATTGCACGCTGATAAGATTATCTTTTTATGGCTACAGGTCCAAGGTTGTTGGACACAGTTTAAATCCAAAAAAACAATCTGAAGTTACACTGGGCTAAAAATATTATAAGATGATGTAACAGAACTGAAGAAAACTTTTATAGATGGTCTAAAATCATGATTTAATTAGATAATTTGTAACTGCTTTCCTTGTAAAGACATTCACTCAAAGCAGAGTAATTGCTGCTGATGCTGCAAATTTTGATAGCGTAGTTCATGTATTGAATTCTTTTATTTATTATAATTTTTATATATATGTAAATGTACATGTGCAAATGTAACAAAAAAAATTGTAGAAAATGTACAATTGAAAGGAACAATATATCGGAACAGTATAGGGCTGACTAAGCATGAGGTATTTGTGGTCTACCGTTTAAGGAACTGTTATGTCTTTAATTTGCAGTGGTTTGGAAATATTGTGACTATGGACTGGTGGGACGACCTGTGGTTGAACGAGGGCTTTGCCAGCTTTTTTGAGTATGTGGGAGTGGAAGAAGCCGAGCGTGACTGGGGAATGGTGAGCACATGTCTGAATCATTCAAATATATTCCTTAATAGGCAATATCTCCCTCAAACCATTCAGTTACATTGAGGCTGGATGTCATGTTTATGCCAATTGACCTTGTGTGTTTTCAGCGAGACATCATGCTTATTAATGATGTATTTCCTGTCATGGTTGATGATGCTCTTCTCTCGTCCCATCCTATTATCGTGGATGTGTCCAGCCCTGCTGAGATCACATCTGTGTTTGATGCAATTTCATATAGCAAGGTATGGTTGAATCAGTGATGCTTATCCTAGTGTTGTTAATCTATCAACTCTATTGGCTATGAATTGATAACTGTGATGTCATTATGTTTTAGGGCGCTTCTATTTTGCGAATGCTGGAGGACTTGCTTGGCCGTGAAACATTTAGGGATGGATGTCGAGTAAGATACCTTGCTTTTTACATGTATTTTCCAAAGACTCCAAAGTTATATATCGAACATGTGATGCTGTGAAATAAGACATCTTTCTTTTTCACCACAGCGATATCTAAAAAACTACCCGTTCCAGAATGCAAAGACTGCAGACTTTTGGAAAGCCTTGGATGATGTAAATATATTTAATTGACCATATATTGGCTTTTTTTTTTTTTTTTTTATTATTATAAAAGCTGAATTTTCAGCAGCCATTACTCCAGTCTTCTGTGTCAATAAGCTATATTGTTGCTCAATTATTAATAATGGTTCTTATTATTATCAATGATGAAAACTGTTTTTCCTCTGTATTATTTTGCATTCAGAGCATTCTTTAATGAATATAGAGTTCAAAAGAACAGGACTTATTTAAAAGAGAATTTTCTGCAATATATGTTTACTGTCACTTTCAACTACTTCCTTGCTGTAAAAAAGTATTGATTTTTTTTAAATTAATTTCTGTAAATAATCATATTACCCTAAGCCTTTGAACAATAGTTTATCACGGTTTACAAAAATATTTTACAATATTCCTCTTTTTACTGTAATGTAACCAAATAAATGTAGCCTTTGTGAGCACAAGAGACTTCTTTCAAAAGCATTTTTAAAAATCTTAAATATTTTAAACTTTGATTGGCAGTATACTTCTCTCTTGGGTCATAGGAGAGTGGGGTACCTGTGGCAGACATTATGGACACGTGGACCAAGCAGATGGGTTATCCTGTCCTGACTCTGACCAACACAGACACTGAAGCTAAACTCACCCAGACCAGGTTTCTCCTGGACCCTAATGCTGACCCCAGCCAGCCCAGCATTCCCCTGGGGTGAGCCTGATTGTGCCATGCAATTAAAATGTCAATGGAATTATACACTGAAATTCAGTAATTTTACCATAAATCAAATAGGCCCAACATTTTGCGATAATGTGACATGGACCACAAAACCTGTCACAAGGGTAAATTTTTTTTAAATTGAGATTTATAAATCTAAAAAGCTGAAATAAGCTTTCCATTGATGTATGGTTTGTTAGGAAAATATTTGGCAGAGATAAAACTATTTGAATATCTGAATCTCTGGTGCAAAAAAATCTAAAAATTGAGAAAATCACCAGTTGTCCAAATAAAGTTCTTAGCAATGCACATTAATTGTCAAAAATTAAGTTTTATATTTACGGTAAGAAATGTACAAAATATCTTCATGGAACATGAACTTTACTTAATATCCTAATGATTTTTGGCATAAAAGAAAAATCTATGATTTTGACCCATACAATGTATTGTTGGCTATTGCTACAAATATACCCATGCTACTTATGACCAGGGTCTAGGGTCACAAATAATTAACATGACATGCACACATTAGGAAAATGCATATATTGGGCCAAATATTGTATTAGCCATACTGCCAAGTGACAGGAGAATTTTCACCAAACTACCGTTTAATCAAATGCATAGCCTTTGATGTCAACAACAAAACATACGGAAAGTGCTTTTGTCCTCCTTTTTAGAAGTAGATAAGTCTATTAATTTTGTTTTAATGCTTTAAGTTTATTCTTCACAGGAAGGAACACAGACTGAACTCTGATTTGTATTTAGTTCACTTAAATGTTTTAACTCTTGTCCCACAGCTACAAATGGACCATTCCTGTGAAATGGAGCACACTTGACGGCAAAAACACCACTTTACAGTTTGACAAGGGACAAACAGGTGAACAAGATGCTCAGACTTTTAAAAAAAAAATTTGGCATCGAGGAATAGGTTGTTTTAATTGAGGTGTTCTGCTGTGTAATTTCTGTCATTGGCCTGTGTTTAATTAGAGGTAGTTATTGCTGGATACTCCCCTGCTACCGATGGTCTCATCAAAGTCAACAAAGACCACATGGGCTTTTACCGAGTAAATCACCATGACCATGTGTGGAGCGCTATTGCTGAGCAACTCTCTGTAAATCATCAGGTATTATTATTCATATTAATTCCTCAGTCAGAGCTAACTAACAGAACTGTAGCTACAAAATAGAAAAGATGCTAATGACCGGATGTACATTATTATAGATCTTATTGTATATTCCTATAATGTATATTACTCCTACTGATAACCTATTATCTATTCATTTTATCTATCTATTAATTATTTTATAACCTTACCTGTATGCAGAGTCAGAGCCTCTGTACTGTTTGTTCACTGTTGAATCATTAAATCACCTTTCTCTCTTTACACCGACGCTGCATGCATTCCCCTGTGAAAGACAGATATAAAGATACACATGCAATAAATTAAAAGATATACTGGAACGTTACAGAATTTTAAATGGGGTGGTGTTAATTGATTTAAATGAGTTACAATGAACAACAGAGTAATATCAAGATTGACCAATCAGGAATAAATATTTGATCACAAAAAAAAAGAAAGAGATTGTATTAAGAGCTGTGTAATAACACATAATAACCCACATAATGCTTAACTTTTTTAGGTGTATGATCCAACTGACCGAAGCAGCTACGTTGATGATGTATTTGCATTTGGACGGTGAGTTAGTACTAACATCTTCCAGCTGCAGAAAGCTTATGCTTTCAATCTTGACTTGATGACAGGCAAAAAAAGTAAATTTGAATTTATTTTTCATAGCACAGCTTTTTATGGTTATAGCGGAGGTCATAAAGTAAGGATGATGACGTCATGCTTAAAGTGCTGCCTTTTGTTTTGCATTAACAGGGCGGATATTGTAGATTATGGACATGCTTTCAACTTAACAAGATATCTGGCCAATGAAACTGAGTATATTGTGTGGGATAGAGTATCTACTTCTATCTCATATGTGAGAGACATGTTGGCTGATGATAGAGAACTGTACCTCAAATTCCAGGTTGGATCCCAACGTATTCAATATACTGTACCTTAATGCATGAAAAAATCATGTGCAATGTTAAATGTGAGATTTATAGCTGATATTCTTTATATAAATGTTAGCCAGAAGTTCCTATTTTATATTTTTTGTTGCTCAAATGGTCTGTTTCACGTCATCTTTGTTTAGAAACTCTTCCGTGACCATGTGCAGAAGATATCCAAAGATCTTGGGTGGAATGATGAGGGGTCACAAACACAGCGGTGAGAAATTGTTTTGGCAGAAATAACTAAAAAAGCTTTACTACAGCAGGCCAAGGACACATTCTTGAATTTATCATTCTTATAAACCAGATACCTCAGTTCC
>SCHK01167927.1:0-18438 GCA_004124795.1 Poropuntius huangchuchieni | reverse complement strand
GAAAGATAGATAGATAGATAGATAGATAGATAGATAAAACATTAACCTAATATATAGTCTACAGAACATTAAGAAATTATTTACAAAAATATAAATTAAATACAGAGTATATGTTCAAGTCATAGCATAATATACATACACTAAAAGGACTTTAGCATTTATTTCTGTATTAATGTGGCTAAAAATCAAAGTTGCTTAACGATTATTGTAAATAAAAAAAGAAATAAACACGTCTGTGCAATCAGTTTGATCAGATCAGATCAGATTGCATTTTCATTTTTAATTATTAGATTTCATTTATTCGCTTAGAACTATTTTTATTTGGTTATTTAGATAGCATATAATAATTAACACTACATTAATAATAACAAAATAGGGCTAAATAAATAAAAACATATTTATTAATTATTTATATGTTACAATATTTAAATACTTCGCCTCTTCAGCCTTAAAGACGAAAATCTAAAATAGAGTTACAAATAACTGAATTAATGGCAGTATAACAACATTGTTCCAACATGCTTTTAGGTGTGTTGAACCATTTAATAAACCGTTAGAGGGGAAGAGGAACATTCTTGGAGAGAGTGAGCAGTCAGCTTTTGGGGGAGCTGTCGTGTGTTTACTAGAGGAGAGCAATGCGAGAGTGAGAGAGAGAGAGAGAGAGAGAGAGAGAGAGAGAGAGAGAGAGAGAGAGGGAGGGAGGACTGACTGACTGACGGAGTGAGTGAGGGAGGGAGAGAGAGAGAGAGAAAACTTTTCAGTTTTAAAGAGCGAGAGGAAGCGTGTGCTGGAGTCCCAACCATGCAGGTAAAAGCCTTAGCTAATTGCTTTAGTGTTAATTAAACGATGTTGACGCCGAATTGATCAAGAAGTTGCGATCGAGGGGGCGATGCGGATCTGATCGCGTCCCGAGCACGACTAATAATTAGATGCATGCCATTTCACTGCGAATATTTAGTTACAATTCGAGTGTTAAAATCCCAACTTTTCTGCCTCGGTCTCTCATTTTGGCCCCGCCACCCCCTTTCGCTGCTCGTTGTGTTGCACGTCGCTCTTTTCGAGCAGCAATGCGCTTCATCCATCGTTAATTACTGCGTTCTGCAATTATTAAAACACACTTATAATGCTCAATAACAACATTATATACTAAACGGCGAACTTAGACCGCCAACTGCAAGGTATTGGGTTAGATAAATGCTGAAGGGGGGACGGCAAACGGGTTGTTTTTAACACATCTGTGCGAAGCAACCCAAATTCATTAATTAAATAGCTTAGTCGAAGTAGGCCGCAATTTCCGTCGTGGAGCGGACGGCGGGCGGGGAATGTCTCAATGCCCGACCAACAGGCCACAATCAGGGGGGCGAGGAACTAATCAAGCCCGAGGTTTTACATCTGAGAGCCGAAAGCCTATTTACACAATTCAATTAGTGCGTTAAAGCAGACTTGAACTGCAGCATGTCGAGCGTTGCGATTGTTTTAGCGTTTAATTTATTCTCGCAGCTTTAATTCTGCGTCTTTGAGAAGTTTGTGGGCGATTTGTGGCTAGATACGCGATACATAATTAGTTGACCAATTTGTTGAGTGTGTTGTTAGCTGCGTTAGCCATGTGAAGTGCCACGAATGTTTATGAGAAAACGGCTTCTTTTGTTTTAACATCACCTTTCAAGTAAGAAATCGCTAAAATCAGTCGCTTTGAGGCGATTAAAGTTGGAAAAGGGGGTAATTAGGGCAGCAGACTGCAGTGCGATGCACTTTAATGGGGTATTTGTCATGATTACACTGGAGTGAGTGTGTGTATGTGTGTGTGTTAGCGAAGCAGGCTAAAGCTCTCCGTTTCCAATTGATTCAACAGCACACGGGTCTTGCTAATTAGGCTGTGGGTTAATTAACGAAATCATCAAGAGTTATGGCGGCGATATGAGCTCGCTGTCGAACGGCAGTGTCCCGCGGCGTGTGGGTTCGTCTGTCTTTGACTTTTAGGAGAAGTTAATAGTACTTGTGTTGAGGATTCAGTGCATGTTTTCAGTCTAGCAGGGAAGCTAATTGGCGTGGCATTGTAGCTCTGTTGGCATTTGATGTCTGTACGTTCCTTGACAGTGGCATGTAAAAACGGAGCCAGAAACTGTATAATTTAAATGATTTTTGCATGTATACGCTAAATGAAGTCGTTTAGATGTCAATTAAGATGTTTATGTCTCTGTTCTGGACGTATGTGTTATTTATTTATTTGGGTTATTGTTTTAAAGAGACATTACTGCTATTAACATCCCAGGGGATTTGCACCCATTATCTGTTATTTACAGCCCATGTCACCTTATTCACAAGGGGCAGCATGTTGACAGGTCCACACTATGATTTCACTCATATCAGCATATTATAAGACCAGTCAAGGTCAACATTTAGGCCTCCTCTGACGTTAAATAGCCTAGTTATTGCAGAAGTGATAAATGCATGCATAATTCTGGGTGTTATCAGATCTGATTTACATGGGATGCCTCATATGAAGTGATGTACATTCAAATTCATGAATTGTAAACAAGCTGCAAGGTATCGGTTGTACAGATATGCATCTGTGAATTCAATTTGATGTCTTATTATAAGTGCATAGCACAGATTGTATGGCCTATATAAATATAAATACGTCAAAATGTTAGACCTTATTGTAAAGGTACTCTAAATAGATGAAAGGGGTGGTTCGATATATGGTGGTATGTCCTAACATGCATAGTATTTTTGTTTTGTTTTGATTTGTAAGTGTTAGCTTACATCAAAGCCAATTAATCAGACAACTTTTGAATTTTTTTTAAGTTTTAATGATTTAGCTTATTTGATCTGAACTATTTAGTGCTGATTGTACATTAGACGTGCACTGTCAGAAAGAATTCTATTGCGTTAGATACTATCTATAAAGTATGTCCAGTTATTTACTGTAATCCTTTTTTATGTTTAAGAAAAGACTAATTCACCCAAAAATGATTATTGTCATCGTTTACTCACCTTTGTGTCATTCCAAACTTGTATGACTTTTTCTTCTTTGAAACATAAAAATGATTTAAAAAAGAAAAAAAAATGTATCAGTGGGGTCCAGTGTTGTTTGAACACTGATGTTCTACAAAACATCTTGTTTTGTATTCTGCAAAGATAGTCATTCAGTTTAGGAATGACATGAGGATGAATAAATGATGACCGAATTTAGTTTTAAGGTGAACTAGACCATTAACACTTTAGCTTTATAAAGTCCTGCAATTATTTCATGTATTTGTTAATATCAGATTTCTTTCAGATGACTGATGTGTTAAAAAAAAGGACCAATTCAAACACACAGTATGCAGCTTGAGGGTACTTAAAACAAATATACTGTAAAATATAATCTAAAACTTATATATATAAAAAAAAGAATTCTGAAAATGAATGAGTAAAGAAATATTTGCCTTATTTAGATGTGATTAAAAACTGTAACATAAAATAATGTGACTTTGGTTTCAGGAGGAGCCAGGAGAAACTCTGGGAGGTGCCAATAACAGGGGGTCAATGTGGTTATGCCCTCTATGTCAGGAAAGTCAACCAGACCGTGAGAATCTCTCTCATCACCTTACAGACAAACACAGTGTCCTCTCTTCTTGCCTTGATAAGTTACTGGATATTGTGAGTATATTTACAAAGAGCACATTTAAAAGAACAAAAAAAAAGTTTATTATTATTATTATCTGTGTATTTAAAAGTAATGACAAGCTTTTAGGAGTGTTTTGTTTAAGTAAATAATTGGTCTCCTCTTTTCATAAGGCTTCTCCTAAGCACCGTTCCATTGTTGAAGAAGAAGAATCCAAAGCCCAAAATGATGCAGGTGACTTTTGATTATCTATAAAGTTATTCTCAAGTGTTTGTGTTTGTGCCACAGTGGTTCAACACTATCCCAGCGCTGAGATCCAGGGTTCCAGTGTTATTGATACCCGGCTTAGGTTATGCACCACTGGACACACAATTGGCTGTGTTGGTGACCACCTCGCTTCAGTAGTTTCCATGGCAATGAAGCACCTGTAGGTTTTAGCCTACTGAGTGTGGGCCCCCACAAGTATTCAGTTTTTGTGCTGACTCCTGGACATGATGATTGAAAAAGAAAAAAAATATTTATTTAAATTTTCTGCTTTTAAATTTTGAAAACCTGATGTCCAGCATTTGCTGTCATGTTGGATATCAGGGGTTTCACAAACTTTCTAGAGTCAGGAATGGACCAGGGACCCCTGTTACATACTGTATAAACTGAGTGTTGTGTTTTGAGCATGATCTATAATAACGTGTATAGTTTTATATTTATTTATCTACCTACGATATATTGCAAAAACAATTTTTTTTTTTTTTTGATTTATGGATTAATATGCTTATACATTACAATTACTCTTACTTTTAGGATACATTTATTGTAAACTTGAGCTTTGGTTAAACGTTACTTAATGTATTAAGTATATTTTTATAAACACTTTCCACAATTAGTGGAAAATTTGTGAAATTGTCCAAAACCTGTCTTACATATTCTACATAGTATTAGCCAATTGTTCAGTGTTACAAAATTTATTTTGGACTTTTTTTTAAAGGCTTACTAATATTGAATTTTTATTTAATTCATCAGATGACATTTGTCAGCTGAAACATTTAGAGAACACAAAATCCCCCACAATGGCTTCCCAAAATGAGAGCGAATCTACAGATGCAGGTGACAAGAGTGGTTCTTCTCAGGAAAAAGAGCTGGATGAAGAGATGGAGGGAGGGAGAAATGAGGAAAGTGATGCAGGGGGGCTGGAGTCAGATCAGGACAATGCGGAGCAAACTATAAAACCATCAGAGGCTTCTGTCAGCAATGGCAGATCTGTCTGCAAAAACAGTGTAGCCTCTGAAGGTGACAACCGTCCATTCAAGTGTAATGCGTGTTTGGAGTCATTTCCCACTCGAACGGCTTTGAGTGTTCATTATAATTCAACCACCCATATTCAGAGGATGAGAACCGGGACGTTGAAAGACAGTGAATCAACCCCTTTCCTGGCTCGACCTTACATCTCCAACAAACCATACCAGTGTGCCGTCTGTCGTGTCTCCTACAATCATGCCATCACCCTGGAAAGTCATTTAAAATCTGTGTTGCACCAGAGCCGCAGCAGGAGTGCTGGGAATGCTGCTCCTAGTTCCACTGCAAATACAGGAACTGGATCCATGGTTACAAACTTGGCTGCGACCACTGTTGGAAGCACCACACAGTTAGTTAACACCTCCACCAGCAATTGTGTCACCCAAGCAAACCTGACTGCATCAGCAGTAACGACCAAAGACGGAGAGCAGGTGCAGCCTCAGCTAGCTCCCTCATTACTTTCTTCTCCGGTGGCCTCTGCACAAGCCATGTCTGCTATCCTCACTCTCCTGACTTCCAGCCCAAATTCTCTCCCACACTCCATTCTTCCTTCTCTCTTCACAACCGGGGCGTCTGCAACACCAGGAGCAGCTACCCCGCAGCTTATACCCCAGCCTCAGATGCTCATGCCCCTGGTGTTGAATGGACTCCAAACCCAAATCCAGGGCCAGAATCCAGAGTCTCCAAACCAGCTTTTGCAGCAGGCAGTGCCAGTCCTTGGTCTCAGTGCTGCACAACAAGCTCTCTTGGCCCAAAGACTCAGTGGCTTACAGAGTCAGTGGGCTGCATTTGGCCTCCCAGCCACGACTCAAATGAGTTTAGAGGAGACCAACAAGATGCCGGACAAAGGTGCAGACATGAGAGTATGCAATGAGATAAAAGTCGAGCCTTCCGATCAGCAAATGTCACTAAAATCAGAAGAGGACTGGAAAATTGATTGTGTAAAAAAAGAGAGATGTATTAAGTCTGAGAATAGACAGGATCAAAGTGAGAAAATGGTGGGGGACAGCACAACATGTGATAAAAAAGAGCAAGAAGAAAGTGAAATGGAAGTCGAGGGGATGGGTGAAAAGGTGTGTGAGGAAGAAGATGCAAACTCCAAAGTAACTAAATCCACAGCATCCCCGGGCCTTCAGGGTGATAGTCCGTTGTCATGTGTTTTGGATCCAAACCAAGGTCTCAGCCATACACATACCGTTAACAGCTCTGCTGCTGCTAACTGTACCTTTCGTAACACTAATTTTGCCTTAAGATCTTCAGGCCATAGAAGTGCAAAAGATCAACCTGCTTTGTCTTCAGGACGGCCTGTGCTCACTGAGTTCCAGTCTCAGGTTCTATGGGCCTTTTTAGAGTCACGAGATGATGCTGAAACATCTAGTCCTCAGCGGGAGGACTGCGAAGCCCTCGGGAGGGAGGTAGGGCTAAGTGGAGAAGAAGTACGCAAGTGGTTCTTAGATGCCCGGCAATCCAAAGATAGGGAGAGATTAGACAGCTTCCATGATGAGAGAGACAGAAGTATGGAGGAAGAAGAAGGTAATTTAATGATAGATGAGGGTGAAGATGGACATAGTCCATCAGCGACAGGTAGTCATGCCATTGACTTATCCAGTAGTGCAGAAAGACACAGGATTGGTAAGGGAAGCCCAAGAGAACTGCTGTTGACATCTGACTCTGAAAATGAAGAGTTCTACACGTCTGTTATCGTTACTGATGAAGAAAGTCAAAGCAGCTCTATGAGGGAAGAGTCAGGTAGCCCAGTCAAACAGTCTTCACAGGTAGAGCCAACAGCTGAAAGGTCAGGAGGTGGTGGAAAGGTCCTTCGCTCTACCACAGTCTTCCTCTCAGATGCAGAGGATGAATATGATGATGAACAAAGTATGAGGAGGAAAAAGAGAAAGAGTGAGATTGATAAGGAAGAGGTGGAGATCAAGCGGGAGAAGCAAGATGTAGATCTTGATCTTCAGCTGGAGGCACAAGCTGACCCTCCTACTCCTCTTTCAATTGCAATTGATCATCAGGGTGTTCCAGCTAGCATCTTGCAGTCACTGCCCCTTTCCCTGTCTTTGACTTCACTTTCCACCCAGTTGTACAGTCCATATGTACTCTCGCTTCCTTCATCAGTTATTGGGGTTGGTGTTTCTGAGGGTGATAGGGGTAAAATGACCTTTTCAAACACTCAAGCAGTTACTCGAAGTCCAGCTATACTTTCGGATCCCCTTAATGCACCTGCAGCCACCTCTCTTACGCACTCCTTTTTATCTAATGGTAATGATTGTGAGTCTGCTTTGGATCTAAGCATGGGGAAAAACCACAGCTCTACATTATCATCATCATCTCTCTCCGCAGCTAACAAGTCCTCTATACAGAAAAGTCATCTGCTTGATGGTCTGGGATTGAGACCAGCGACTGTTGGGGTCCCTACAGATGGAGGTCTTATTGTTGTTCAGGTGAAGCCAGATTCTGCCATTGCAATCCCATCTTCCAATAACAGTACTCTAACTAATCGCAATAATTTGGCTAAGACTAGCACTGTGTACATGAGGGCAGCAGAAAAGGTTAGCACATCACTCATGGAAAGGGAAAAAGAGAAGGAACGAGAAAAAGAGCGGGAACAAAAGAGGCCAAAAGTCAGACGGTTCAGGGACATGAGGCGGTCCAGGACCATCATCCATGCTGACCAGCTCGATATTCTCTATGGATGTTATTTCAAAGATCCAAACCCTGGAAAGCATGAATTTGAGCAAATATCTGAGTGGGTGAACCTTCCAAAGAAAGTGGTTCAGATCTGGTTCCAGAATATGAGAGCTAGGGAGCGAAAGGGAGAGGTCCGTTTTATTAGTGATGGCACTTTGGCAGCTGTTGGGAAACCACTCATTAAGTTCACCTGGCCACTCTCGAAGCCCATATTCTCAACCCCTCCTAAAACTAACCCAAGTCCCTCTACCGGCTGGGCCTCTGCAAAACCCCAAACTGGAAACGTTGCTCCAAAGACGGATAAGGTGAAGGAGGTCAAGGAGCCCCTGAAAACTTCCACTCAAGGTCCAAGTAGACCAAATCAGACACCCTCTTTCACCGTTGTGTCCACTGGTCCTTCATTAGTTCACAAGACCAAAGCAGAAGCAACTCCCATCACAATGGTTAAAATAGCTCCTAAGACAGTGGCCACACCGGTTGCAGTCCCTCTGCTTGTCAGTGGGATTCCTACATCTCGATCTGCTCCGAAAAGGAAGGTTGAAGAGATACGAGCTGAGTCAGACCATACCGATGAAGAGGACGATGATTATCAAGGAGGGATCGAGTCTGGGACTACCAGCCATATGGTGCCAAAATTGTCCACTACGCCAATTAACAAGTCTTCTGCCTTGGCATCTCAGAAACACAATGGGCTCAAATATTGGTCTCAAAAAGGACCATTCAAGATCAACACTCTGTCGAGAGAACAGTTAGGCCTGAGCTCACAGCGCCCTACACCCACTACCACCACCACCCCTACCACACCATCCCCTGTGACGGTTACACCATCCTCTGGTCAAAGCCAAAAAGAAACAAGTTACATGCAGCAGAACTCCACCCCAAGACGACCTCGAACTCACCTGAACTCTCTTCAGCTGTCCATCCTCCAGTCGTGCTACGAGACATGTGCTCATCCTAATGCACTGGAGTGTGAGGCAGTGGGGACAGAGCTTGGGCTTCCACTAAAGGTTGTGCAAATCTGGTTCCAAAATACACGTGCCAAGGAGAAACGCTGGAGGCTTCAGCAAGAGAAAATGGTGAGGACATTTTATTTAATATTGAAAAGCAGCTGTTTTTATGTCAAATTTTAGTATTTTGCTACAATGTCACTTCAGATGTTTTCTCGTCATAGCAACACAAGATTTGTGCCAGATGCAGTAAGAGATCAGATAAAATGACTCTAATAAAGAGTCATCTTTAATTAAAATTCTATTATTTTCTTTAACATAGTGGTGTAAAATGCATAAGAGCAAAAATAGAATTTTTTACTTTTATTTTACATTAATTGCTTAAAGGTATATCTCACCCAAAAATTCTATCATTAATTACTCACACTTATGTTGTTCCAAACTCGTAAGACCTTCGTTCATCTCCTGAACACAAATTAAGATATTTGTGAAGAAATCCAAGAGCTTTCTGACCTTTCATAGACAGCAATGCAACTGACACGTTCAAAGATTGGAGATAAATCAGCTTAGAAACATCTTTTCTATATAGGCTTTAAAACAGGCTAAAGACCACCCTGTCCTTACTACCTTTCTGCCTTGAACTCAGTAGTTGCGTAGCTGTCTATGCAGGGTCAGAAAGCTCTCGGATTTCATCAAAACTACCTTAATTTATGTTCCAAAAATGAACCAAAGGTATTACGGGTTTAAAACGACATGAGGGTGAGTAATTAATGACAGTTTTTTTCCTTTTTGGGTGAACTATCCCTTTAAGTGAAAAGATTGTAAGAATAGAATTTCTTATTCATCTTGGTACAAATGTCACATGGTTACTGAGCGTCATCAAGTAAATAAATGACCAAATTTTTTCATTTAAAGCAGAGCGATTCTCATTGAATTTTTCACTTTTTTTTCATTTTTGTTGGTATTGCTTAGCATATTTGTTATTATTATTTTAATTAAATGAAACTAACGTTATCATTTTTTTTCTTTGTTTTACATCTTCACACAGTCTCCTAATCCCAATGACCCTTCTAAGAAGGTAGACATCAGCTCGGGTAGCTACCTACAATATAATGCTCTCCGAGCCAACCGTCCCATCCTGCCCAAACCTGTACAACTGACAGTTATGGATCCAATTCCTTCATATACCATCGGCCAGACAACAGGCCGTGAGACTCTGAGAGGCAAGTGCGAGGCCTGTGGGGTTGAATTCGAATCCAGGGCTGCAGCACGTGACCATGTCTTCTCGGCTCGACATCTTGCCACTCTGAGAACCACTAACTTTGGTCAGCAAGCATCGTTGGTCAGCAATGGATCTGGTACGGGGTCTACTGGTGTTGCCAGCCAGTCTTCTACCCCATCACCAGCTAGCAGCTCCAGCTAAACAATGAATTGAAGCTGGTTTTGTCTGCGGACCCACTAAACTTGTTGGCTTTCAATAGACAGAAGATGGGTGCTGGTCTTTTAAGCTAATGTTCTTTTTAGGCGCTAAAATTGGAGCAGGCCCAGTTGACACTGGCCATCTTCGCTCTCTCTCTCCTTGGATATCAGTGAGACATTGTTATTATTATGATATAGAGTCTTTGCTTACAGGGCTCCTTTTAATGACCTATTGCCACAGCATCATTTTACTATAAATAATCTACTGAAATGGTAATCATGGACATGCTAATGCTTATGTGATTATGGTCCGTCTTCACAACTTCATCTCGGTTTAAACTCCTATTACGTTGGGTAATATTTCTACTCACATTTACACAAAACACTTTGTTTGATTGGGAGAATCTATGGTAATGAAGCACCCAAAAACTCAACCAAAGTGCTCTGGGTTTTCGATTATGTTTGTGGTACTGCTTTTGCTTGAGCCAGGGTGGTCTTTAGCCTGTTTTAAAGCCTATATAGAAGAGTCGTTTCTAAGCTGATTTATCTCCAATCGTCTTGTTAATTCAAAGAAATGTATTCTGTAAACAGAAGTTTTCCTTCTGGCTCAGTTGAAAGAAATAACTAGACTACGCTAACGGTAGATGGTAATGAAATGACAAGTGAGACTGAGAATACGTGTCTTCTGGAATATGGAGAATTTGGGAGAGTGTTCTGAACTCAGACGCATTAAAACGAGGATTTTGTTAACAATACGATAGCTATTTTTGAACAACCATGATGACAATCCAGTAGTCGTCAGCAGAGCTCTCGTTGAAAGTTCAAGATGTCAGATGGTCATCATACAGCACTTTGACCCTTTTAAAGTCTCAAACGTTTTTTTTTTTTTTAAGGTTTTCGTGTTCCGCAAAATAAACAATTTTGTTGTATGGTGAAATCTTACTGTATGTCAAACTATAATGAAGTATTAATCAGCTTTTAATGTTATTTTTAAAGGGTTTGCATTGCACATAGTTAAACACAGACAAAAAATATGGATCAGACCTAGCCGCTGTGCACGAAGCCAAAGTCAAGTCTGTACTTACACAATTTTATATGGATTTGTGGAACATCGAAATTATATACCTTACACCCTCTGATAAACCATTTCATTTGGTTTGAATTTTTAGGGAGTAACCCCAGCTTGTCGATATAAATTAAACACAAAAGTCATTTATTTATGGTAAGAGCAAAAGCGTTTTAGAATTATGGGAGAGAGTTGTCATCTTTTTTTCTTGTTCTTTCATTAAGCGTTTTGTGTTGTTGCGAACCGAGTGCTCATACTGAGTAGATTCAAGTATTTTTCTTAAAACCCACCAGGAGAGAAGACAGGGTGCTTTAGTGAACCTGGAAACTACTCATCAGGGCAACAGGAGGTGTGATTTGAAGGACATGAAATACTAAAGACGATTTTCCTTTTTGGTTTATTTTGTATAATATTATTGATACTATTAATACTTTAACAAAATGCAAAACTAAAAAAGATTTTTTAATGAACTATATTAAGAAAAATGATATTCCAAAGTTATTCTTCTTCTTGCTTTGTCTCATTAAAGAAACCAAAAAGCAATCTTGATTGGAAGTGTTCGTAATGCAAACCACAAATGGAGCTCCCATGCCTTGGCACTTTGAACTAGTCCAGGGTTTAAGCATGAGCTACAGAGAAATGCATTTCAAACAACTCAGCTTGGAACACTTGAAGTTCATAGAAAAGTTTTGTTTTCGGTATATATCCCAGCAAATACAAGTTGTTTTTCTTCAACTAGTGTCAAGTTGTAGCTCATATGAAATGAACATGGACTGGGTTGTAGTGCAGTGCTACAGGACGTGGGATCACACGGTGTTGCACTGCTCAGAGTATATCGGTAGAATATGGAGAAATGCTTTTATATTATCTTTTCACTTTTTCATTGACACTTGATTATCACTTGTTATAACTGTACTACTTACTATTTTTCAGTACTTTCATCACTTTTGATTATTATTGATTCATAACGGTTTTAATGGCATCTCAGACTTAGAGATGTCATTGATATAAATATTGAACGATAATGGTGGCAGTCTTGTTATGAAAAATTAGAATATTGATTAAGCTTGTTTTCCCCTCACTTGTACCTTCATTTTGTGTTGGTTCTCCTTTTTTCTTATGCAGAAAACAAATAAACTGAAGTTCATGTATTGATGTTTCTCTTCATTATGTAAATTAATGTGAATTTATGTAGATACATTCATATTTTGTTCAAGTTATGTGTTGGCAGAACTATTTAATATAACTATTATTATCTGAGAAACAAGCACAATATTTTAAACGTATATCTTGTGTCACCCAGCACTGCTTGAGCTTCATATGTTGCTTGATGTGGTAGGCAAAATTAAAAATACTGAAAAAGTAGGCCTACTTGTTAGAGATGTCAGCATTGGTGTCACATAGTGGGTATGTGACGAATATGAACAGTTTTAATGGCCTTGGGTTAAGTTATATTGAAGATTAAGGAATTCCACTGTGCTTTGGATGGTTGCCAGATCTCATATGAAAAACCAGTCCAAAATAAGTGACTCTTTCATAAATCATATATTATACAAGAGTAGGCTACATTGAGTTTTGAAAATGTACTTTAAATATGTCATTATTTTAAAAATGTAAATTAAAATATCTCGCGTACAGGCCATCTACAACTACTGATAATCAAAATGAATGATTAAATGTGTCTTTTTTTTAAAAAGGAGAAATGTAATAATTTGTACAGTATGTAACAAGCAACTTGGACAGTAGGTGAAGATATTTTACAACAGCCATTTTCTTGGCATTAATTTATTTATTTTTAGTGCCATTCACTTGATTTATTATTTTATTTTTTATGAACATGACAAAAATCCTAAGAAAGAAGGAGAAAAAAAATGAAAAAGCGCAATGTAATCTGTTTCCTGACATTTGACAACTGAACTGCTTTAAGTGGTTGGTCATACTTGTGCTATTTAGGCCAAGTACTAGGAAGCCTAAATATGGGCCTGTATTCTGGAAGTAAGTTTAAGTGTATATTATCTATAAAACTTTATGTAAAATAAAGTCCACGTGGATTGTATTGTGCGGACATGGCAACATTGCATAGTAGCTTTAATAAATACAAATACCGTTTCAGTCTAAAGGTAGTCTGTGTGCCGTGATTGACGCTGCTTTTATCCAATCACAGTCGCTGTTGTAAAGTCTAAGCGGCGAGCGCAGAGAAATACCCCAAGAGAACACCAATACCCGTCCTCGATACGTTAAGAGGGCGTGTCTTAAGTGAGGAATTGTCCAATCACCCGTCGATGGTGCGCCTGCAGTGCTCAGAATCCCCGCCTACGGCTTCCATTTCTGTTCTGGAACACACGAGCCCTCGCGAAGAATACACATTTGCTTTTCTGAATTTGTCTTCAAATGTAAATAGAGTAGTAAGTGCGACATATTGACGAAGTGAAACCTATTTATATTTGGATAAATAGTGTTGTTTTTTCCGCTGAAGGACACGTTTGAGCTCCAGAAGAAGCGAGGCGGGCTTTTATTCCCCATTTTAACTTTAGTGAGCGGCGTTTTCCGCCGTTTTTTTTATTCCCTCCCCTACCCCTCTCTCTCGCTCCCCCCTGTGAGAGTCGCGGCCTGTAGTGCAGCCACGAGGCGCGTCGGACCACCGGGAATCAGGCGATGGCGGAGTTTGGTAACGGACTGGCAGAGGAATCTCTGCTGGACTCAGACCCGGGACACTCGGAACTCGAAGACCCAGGCGTCGGCGATGAAGAACCGGGATTAGACGAGGGAGAGGCCGCTATTGAAGATCCGGTGAGTGAAGGACGCATTTTCCTCGCTTTAACAGCTAGTTAAATGTTTTTGTATAGGTTTTCATCCTGAGTCCTTCCTCCAGCCTCACATTTAAAAGAAATGTATGAATTTCACACTAAAACCAAATACTCGTGTTTACGCGAAACCGGTTTTGCCAGGTCGGTTTGTCCGCCATTGTGGCTCACGCAGTGCAGTAGAATTAGTGAGTGACATGCGTGCTGCTGGCCGCCATGTTGGCGCAACATCGGTCTGGGTTCCTCTGCGCCAGATCTGTCGACCTAGCGGGGGAAAAAAATCTTCATCGCAAAAATGCGAGACGGGAGATGTAAGAGACAGGGGCGAGGGTAGGACAGGCCGCCATTAGCCGCAGCAGTGTGGGTCCATCCGCAAAGAAGCAGACGGCTCACGGTAAACACGCCTCTTTTCTGATCAGTAATATTTGTGGCGTGCAAAAGTAAGTCGCGTTGGTAACTGCGCGTGATTGTTGTTGGCCTCTGCAATGGAATAAATCTTTATGCGACGTGTGTGACATGTTAAAAGAGGCGTGAGATGCTTTTATTTTCAGATTTTGCGTCGAATCGGTAACGTTAAGGAAAACTACAGAGTTGTCGGTGGGCAAAGCGCACTGTATGTAATGCACATCTGTATCGCCGTGATCATTTTATTCGATGTGCGCTAAAGATTAAATGCCGCTCGTGATGTATTGCATCATTTGTTGGTGATTTTGTGATGGAGATGGTGCATTAGGGCTGGGCTGGTGCGTTTCTCTCCGTGCACATTAACATTATTGGAGCTAGAGTAGGTCATGCATTTGCGTGCTGAATGCATGTCTGCTTTATTTCATCATGCAATGAGGATGTGTAGTATTTAAATAATTAGTGACTGTTGGTTGCGCTTGTGATCGGTTGTGAATGCTAGCTCGTATCATGCAAAATCTTGTTTTAACTGCGTGAAAGAGGCCATCACATGCATGCTGGGTTACTTTACTCGCGATCCAGTGCGACTCCCACTGCCCTGCAATGCAGCACTGCTCAAACTTGTGTGCGTGCGTGTGAACACACACCAAAAGTGTGTTCGCTCGTGCACGGATGGCATCATGCTTAGGGCGTCTTGCTGACTGGACAGTAACAAATGATGGTTTGAAAGAGCTCGGTGCACAATCACGTGTGAAAGTGCATGTGCATGCTGTGTCCACGATCACTGGTGAGAATAATGAATGAGTGTGCATTCTGGGAAAGAAATCGGCTGTGCATTTCAAAATGGGTTTAGCAGCAACACATGATATTGATGCAATATAGATCCAGTGTGGCTGTCTATGAGGGACACCAAAATCATTTATTCAGGATGCAAAATTCCATTACAGTTTTGTTAAATCTCTAATATTCTGTGTTTTTTGATTGTTGAAGTCAATGTATGTGCATTACCTTGCCTTTTCAGGAGCTGGAGGCAATTAAAGCCCGGGTGAGAGAGATGGAGGAGGAGGCAGAGAAACTGAAGGAGCTACAGAACGAGGTGGAGAAACAGATGAATCTCAGTCCTCCACCTGGTAAGTGAGACTAAATGAATGAATGAATGAGGGAGGGTGAACAGGCAAGTCTGGGGAAGATTGAGCTCTAAGGAGAACACTGCAGAACAGACAGTGCTGATGAATAGGACTGCATTAGAGGGAGAAGAATAACTAGCTCTGGACCATTTGAGGTCAATCGAGATATGACTAGAAACAGAACGTAACCTAGATTTCAACAGTGAAGCTGTGCAGTAAGCTTGCAGACACTGGTTTCTGTGCTAAATCAAATAAATGAATGAGTGTTGGAGTTGCATGGGAATACAGTGTTTTCTCTTTGCAGCTGGCCCTGTCATTATGTCCATTGAAGAGAAGATGGAAGCAGATGGGAGATCTATTTACGTTGGAAATGTATGGGCAATTATTTTTATGCCTACTTGACTACCAGCTATATTCATGTATTTTGTTGCATTTATATATCGCATGTAATATTTTCCTTAGCATTCATGATTTAATGATATTTTAGAAGTGGTGTTGATTTGATTTTGTCTCTTGCAGGTGGATTATGGTGCGACGGCAGAGGAGTTGGAGGCGCATTTCCATGGCTGTGGTTCCGTAAACAGAGTCACCATTTTGTGTGACAAGTTTACAGGACACCCCAAAGGGTAATTCATTCATTCTTCTGTTGGTTTTTCTCTCTTGTCTTCTTGGGCATCTTATTTTCTTCTGATTTTCTTCTGATTTGTAGCATCTGCTCTGGATAGGCACTGTAGGTTTAGAGTAGGCATTGAAGCATCACCTCAACCCACAAAATGAACAGTAGCCACTAAAATATTATTCAGATGCCTGAAATTTCGTACAGTAAAACACACTGTTACCCACAAATTATTTTACCTTAAAATAACTTTTCTCTTCAGAATCACTCGCAACATAATTGTTTACTATTTCTGAAAGGCCACATTGCTTTAATTAGTACAGCCTTTTGTTACATGGTATGATTTTACACTATTTATATGTGAACTTGAGACTGTAAAGTATGAGATTGTTATTTAGCTTTTGTGCTATTCTAGTGCACAGTATTTTCAAGCTGCTCCCATTAATAATTTGAGTCATTGCATGGGGTAACTTTTGATGCAATGCTTCAATCACAGCTACTTTGAACATTGTTCATATCTTAATACATTTTTAACAACATGCATATTTAGTTTTTTGGTGCATGCATCTGTATGTGTGCTTACAACAATAAATAATTCATAATGGTTTCAGTGTATGCTTTCCTGTTCCTTTTAATTGACCTCACCTGCCCTCATTTGATCATTTGCCCTCTTCATGTTTCAGGTTTGCATATATAGAGTTTGCAGACAAGGAGTCTGTCAGGACAGCCATGGCACTGGATGAGTCTTTATTCAGAGGAAGGCAGATTAAGGTGAGATGAGCTTGCTAACTAATACTGCTAATAATGTTTTGATGTTTAAAGTCAACGTAAAACTGAACATACTGTTTTAGCAACAAATATTACTTGTGTAGAAATGTAGCAGACATGCTCTATGAAGGATTGGCAAACATTTACATATACATTTTCACATTCACATGCACTTTCAGTTTGTTTTTTGACCTTTTATAATATTATATCATTTATACTAAGTTTTTAGGGTTTGTACAGAATATATTAAAAACATTTTTGGAGTCTTTTGAAATTAATCATAAATTTCCCAACTGTTCTTACAGGTTGGGGCCAAGAGAACAAATCGTCCTGGCATTAGCACCACAGACCGCGGTTTCCCTCGGGCCCGCTTCCGCTCACGGGGAGGAAACTTCTCATCCCGGGCGCGCTACTACAGTGGCTACACACCCCCCAGAGGCAGAGGACGGGCCTTCAGGTGAGCTCCATGCCAGCCTTGCACGTTTGACAGTGACTGACACACAGGCTCCATCCTGACAGAGAGTGCTGCTGTGAAAGTGTGTGTGCATCGGGGTGGGGGGCACAGGGGACAGTCTAAAATAAGTGTTTCTAAATGTTGATGCTTCATTTTCTTATTTATTTTATTTATCCCATCTTGTCATGCAAAACATTGCTGGATAAATGTATCAAAAAATAAAAATAATGTATCAGAGAATAAAGTTAAGAGAACATGTTAAGACAACAGGTTATTGGTTTTGTAACAGCATGCCAGTTGTTTTTTTTTCCTTTTTCAATCAGTTTGTTTCCCCCTTTTTTTGTTCAGATTATTATTATTATTTTTTTTTTTTGCTGTTACCTGTTATAATCTGTAATTGTATAACAGTCTGCCTCTGTATGTATGCATGCCCTTGTTTAATGCCTTTGGGTGTGAAGCGCGAAGGAACCGCACCACTCTTATTTGTAGTCTGCACTCTCTGTACAAACTCCTGTGTGTCGTCATGTTTAAAGGAAAACTGAGGAAGAATTACAAACCATTAAACACACATGCACAGCCATCGTCATCATCGCTGTCCATTTCCCTCCTGCAGTGTAAGATTCTGAGCATGGAATGAGCCTTCACACTTTCCAGAAGTTTAGAAGTCAGTCCGCTTCACAATGTGAAGATGATTTCAGCATTGTGTCTCAAAACAGAGTGAGCTGCTTGTACAGTGGTGAATTTTTAAACCAGCTTGTGATCCTCTCTAGATAGCCGCTTCAGTAGGTTTTGGGACACAACCCAAATCTTGTTGTGCTCATTGAATGGATTTAGCACTCAATTAATAGTTTCGGCAGTGAAGGGATGTAAATAGAAGATTTTATATTGAAAGATCTGGTAGGGTGAAAGCATTTTATGAATCAGAATCTTGTACATCAGTTTGTTGGGAAACTCTTGTACGTGCACTGCCACACTTTGACTTTTTTTTGTTGGAGTGGAGCTTGGGTTAATGCCCTATAAACGTTTTTCGATTGGTTTAAATTAGTGCTGTCAAATGATTAATCGCATACAAAATTAAAGTTTTTGTTTGCATAATGTTTGTGTTCTGTGTATATTTATGCATATATAAATACACACACATACAGTATATATTTTGAAAATATTTACATGTCTATATATTTATTTATAATTTAAACTATAAGAATATACACTATATTGCCAAAAGTATTCGCTCACCCCCT
>SCHK01167925.1:0-14932 GCA_004124795.1 Poropuntius huangchuchieni | reverse complement strand
AAAAAAAAAAAACATCTTTTGGCTGATTTATAAGCCTTTTTAAATAGTGAGGACTAAGATGTCCTCACTAGTGGCTTGTCCAAGTATTTCACAATGTAAGTGAGGACATTTGGTCCTCACAAGTAGTCAAAACAAGCTATATAAAACAAGACAAGTATCCTACAGTCAGTGAGCTCATCCCCAAAATAATCCTTATGAAAATTAACCATGGTTTTACAACAAATGAAGCCAAAAAACATGGTCAAAATGTTTAAACCATTCAAACCACAAATTAACCATGGCTTTGCTACACTAACCATAGTTTAACCATTGTATTATTAGTAAACCTAAGGGTTAATTTTCGTAATCAATCGCCAAAAAACATGGTTACAACAATTTTACTAAAATAAACCACGGTTATTTTTTTGTAAGGGATCCTGATGTTTGAAATTAAACTAACACTACATTGCCCTCTTCTGGTGACATACATGAAATGCTCTTGCTGCAATAACCCTGATTTAATGTTAATTTGATATATGTTTGTGGCAAGACAGCAGTTATAATAGTTGTTAAATATTTTATATAATCATGAACAGAATCTTTGAAAGATATCGTGAGATCATAAAAGAACACTTGAAAAAGAAATGACTCTGAACCAAGCTGTTTCTTTAAGTGGCTTTTATAATGTCAACACACTGTATGTTCAGACGTACAATAATAAGACTGCGATACTGATGTAAAATTGTGTGACAAATCATATAAAAATAAACCATTGATCTACACATTAGTTTATCATGCAAAACGTCTGTTCATAAAATGTTATGACACATCATGAGATAGTCCAAAAGGCATAGGTCACAAGCAATCATGTATTCACAAAGACTGTACCCTGCATAAAAAAGATAAATTCTTGATTGTCTTCAACACAGGAAAAGGGTGTCGTTGAATTAAACAGTTGCATAGCAACAAACCAAAATTAGAATGAACATACAGCTGCTTACTAAAATGATTTGTTTAATCTCAATTTCTGTGACATTTTAAGAGATTAAACAAGCTACAAAATCAGAGAGAGAATAAAGTTAACAAACATAAAATAAAAGCTGAAAATCGCAAGCACATACAGTATTAACATGAGACAAATATAAAGAACTTCATTCAATCAGAGTCGCAGAGTGACACTGACCTCTAGAGGAATTTTTAGGCATTACATTCTATAGGTAGTGAGGAGTTTATTGTAGAAAAAGTTCTGCGTCATTTTAGTTATAGGACAGATTTCACATATGCTTTGCCAAACAGTGATGTGAAAAATTGACGACTCGTTTAGACAAATAAAATGTTATTCTTAAAAATATTAATATATGCTCTGGGTTTAGGCACGTAAAGACTATAAAAATCAAGAGAGTGTTTTCTGGTTGCCTGAATTTCGGTTATATTACTCAAAGATTAAAAAAAAAATTATATAAATAATCCAGGCTTTCTCCAAAAGCTGAAATATGCTGTATACGGAGGTAGGAAGGCAAAAAGGCACATCTGAATCCAATGATTGTGTCACATCCTCAGGTTCCAAACCTGAGTTATCTTCTGCCGAACACAAAATAAGTAAATGATGATAAAATATAAATTTTTGGGTGAACTATTTCTTTAATTCCTAGCAAGAAATGAATACTAAGATGTTTAAATATTTGCTTGGTTAGCACCAAAGTCGCTATTTTGTTGCAGCTCCACTGTTACAAAAAGCCTGGCAGTACCCTAGAAACACAAATGTTGCCTGAGAAGTCACTGGCTTACAGCGAACGCAGCCCTGGTGTGTCTGGTGTTTTGAAATGATTTGAATAACACCACAGTAACAGAAGAACATCACAGAACACATTCTCTCCCACATGTACAAATGCCTGACTTCATAATAAAATGCAGGCACATATGGTGACCATAATTAAAGCAAGATTTTTTCATATTAAGGCATCAGTGATTGATATTTGCAAAACTATTCCCTTAATTTGGAAATTTCGGCTATGTGGTTGGACTTCAATGCAATAATAATGCAATTTAACTGATTCAGGTCCAAAATGTAATGACGGGACAGAGACAAAGACATTCCAGGAAGTCGTCAATGAGTAAAAAAGCAGACAAAACTGATGATAAACCCACAGCTCTGTCGAAAATAATCGTGAAAGGGCATGATTTCAAAGTTCTGGTTGGAAAAGGACATTTTAAGGCCACGTTTTGTCATACTAAGTCAAAAAAAGTGGCATGAACTTCACAGAGAATATGTGAATATACAAGCTTCTTTTAAAGGGGTAGTTCACCCAAAAATGACAATTCTGTCATTAATTACTCACCATCATGCCGTTCCAAACCCATAAGACCTTTGTTCATCAACAAAGGTCTTATGGCTTTGGAACGACATGAGGGTGAGTAATTAATGACAGAATTGTCATTTTTGGGTGAACTATCCCTTTAAGACACATTTATAAAACATCATTAAAATATAAACTTTCGCATTTTTTTCAGGCTATTTTATATTTACAAGGAAGAAAAAAAACATTAAAATATCAATAATTCAATAAATCATTATACAGGACAAAACATGTATTCACAAATCGGCAGTAATGATAGATTCACTGTATATCAGTCTGTTAGTGTCAGCCAACAGCGCCGCCTGACTCGGGTCTATTTGCATGGCCTTCTGTGCCATATGTCCAAACATTGGCATTGTGCCGCCCGGCACTGCTGTCATGGGCGTCAAAGTGACACAATGAGAAAGCAAAGGTGTATTGGCGTCATGATTGGAGCCTGTGGAGGGGATGCTGGTCACGTGACCGGTGCTGGTTGAGCCGCTAGCGCTGCTGGGCGACCGGCTCTTCGGCGGAGGGCAGTGCTGCACCACCTGTGGAGGGCCCTGGGTCGCAGCGAAATGGGCAGCAGGGAAGGCAGCATAGCCTGTTGGTATAGGGTATCCATTTACAGGTATAAAACGCTGGTTTTGAGACATCGGTGCTGCCATGAAGCCCGCGATTTGTCCCGGCGGGAGGCTCTGCGGAGCTCCGTAGATGTATCCGGTGTAGCGTGGGCTGCTGAGGTTGCTGACGGGGCTGGCGCTCAGAGAGGTAGTCTGGGTGGTGGCGTTGCCTCCGGATGGCGTGCTGGAGCTGGCGTGCGAGGACAGACCCTCCCAAGCACGTAGTCGGGTGTGGATGTCTTTGAATCTTGGCCGTCGAGCGGGACCCTCCTGCCAGCACTCGGTCATCAGCGCGTACATGCGAGGAGGGCAATCCTCTGGGCAAGGCAGAAGCTGCCTCTTCCGCACCATCTCCATCACTTCCTGGTTGCTAAAACCGTAGTAGGGCTGCAGGCCAAAGCTGAAGATCTCCCACAAAACCACACCGAACGCCCAAATGTCAGAGTCTGTTGTGTACTTCCCGTAAATGATGGCTTCTGGTGGCATCCAGCGAATAGGAACGAGCGTTTTGGGTTGGACTCGATAATAATCCGAGGCGTAGATATCTCTCGACAAACCAAGATCGGAAATCTTGATGTGAAGTTGCTCACCCACCAGGATGTTTCTTGCTGCAAGGTCTTTGTGGACGTAAAAGTGGCTTGCGAGGTACTCCATCCCAGCCGCGACTTGAATGGCCAGGTGAAGGAAGTCTCCGTGGTCGAGGCTGGACTTGACGGTACCGTCTTCGTCGCTACTGCAGCCTACATCTGAGTGGGGAGAGCGCATGATGAGGAACTCGTGGAGGTCTCCTTGGGCTAGGAACTCGAAGAGCATGCAGACAGGCTGCTCCTGGGTCACGACACCCAGGAGACAAACCACATTGGGGTGATGAAGTTCTGACAGGACAGATGCTTCCTGCTGGAAATCGCCCCAGTGTTGTGCATTTGAGATGTCCTTCATTGTTTTTATGGCCACTAGCTGAGCTTGCTCCATGCCTGGAAGGTACAGGTGGCCTTTGTAGATTTTACCAAAATGGCTCTCGCCCAACTCCTCCATGAAGCGCACTGCAGACAGAGGAAGTTCTTTGGCTTTGCTCTACAGAAGAGAAAGAAATAGAAGAGTAAGGTTGGGCTGGAAAATGTGTTATTGCAGATATCAGGCAATAATGTACAGTAGTAAATGAGTTGTGATCAAATAACATTATTCAAAACAAAGGATTTTGACAAATAATATAAGTATATATAAGTAATACATGCAGAATCCATTTTTAGTGTCAGTAATTATGTATTTAATTAAATTGCATTATTATTTATACTTATATATATGTATAATACATTATTTTAAGTGTCATTCATTATTTATGTATTCATTTAATTACATTATATACTGTTCATAAATATTACATTTTGTTCTGTTACAAAATGGTTTCTTTGTATATATATATATATATATATATATTAGCAGAATATCTAAATGAATGTACAATAATTATTAGATGAATCTTAATAATACCATTATTACTGTTATTAAAGCCTAACTTAAAGTAATATTTAGATAACAACAAAGGTACTTTAAATAAATGAGCTTGAATAATTAAATATTTAATTGATAATTAAATTAAATTATTAAGCAATTTGAGAGAAAAGGTATGGTATTAATATCATGCTTTGATACTTTTTTTTGTCAGTTTTAATACATGAAGAAACCATTGTCAACTGCTGTAGATTTGTTTTTAATCTTTTACTGTGTTGCTGAAAAACATGCTACAGCCTCAACCACTGACCACAGAAATGCATAAAACCTCTGTTTACTCTTAAAATATTCTCACTGTCATGTACATTTATGTACTTCGCAGAAGCTGTCTTACCGCTTACATGACAGTCACTGTCTCTGTATGGTTTTACTCACTATATGCATGATATAGATGTAAGTAACATGCATAATGTTGTATGACTGGTATGGACAAGACTCATAAAACAGGAAATAAAAAGTTTGCCAAGAGGTCACAGCTAGAAATGATCAGCATCAAATAAAAGATAGGAGTCTCTTTCTTTGAAAGAAGCAGATGTTTTGTTTTAGCGTCAACTCTGCCTGAGGCTAAAATGTCTCATCCCTGTTTTGGATATTACTTGAGTGAATAGTGACCTTTGTATGACCTTTAGTCTGAACTTTGGCCTGCAGCTGAGGCTGTAGATGAGGGGTCTCAATGTGTTACAGATACAAACAGCACAAGGTTTGATGAATACTGGAACTAAATGGAACTACCATCATCTCATCAAAATATTTGTTTGTTAAACCAGCAACCAAGATGAAAAAGCAAGAAAAATCTATTTTCAAGTGAAAATCTCATTTGAATCTGCTTTGAATGATCCAAATGGAATGATAACAATATGATTATATTTAGATTCCTCTCCAGGCCTGGAAAAGATTGCCTCCATATGCTCATCCTGTCATTTTGCCTCCTGTTTGTGCAGTGCCCTTAACCCAGGAATGCACACTAATTCAAACGTTATGAGAATGCCCAACGACTCCAATGGACGAAAAGTATAGAAATTAAAATCAAAACAGACACAACCGATAGCAATGTTTGTTTGCAAATATGTTCAATGTTGTTTTAGCACCCGATTCACTAAAGAGGGCATATCAGAAATTATTTAGATGTTTATTTAAGCATCTTTAGCACCTTTGGGTAATAAGAGAACAAGATGCAGGTTTTGTGCCGGAATCCGCTGATACACTGTGGTGTAGATGCACTTTCATTGTTGGTTATGATCTGTTAGTGGTAACATCTCACCTTTGGTTTGTATGCCGTGAGCATGGACATCTCCACGTTCTGGCCGCGTACTGGTTTGGGCTGACGTGGGGCTGGTGGACGTGAGGCTTTCTGGTTGTTTCGGCACACACAGATGAAGAAGAACAGCAGGGCGATAGCCAGCGGTATAGCAACACTTGGTACCAGGATGTACAGGATTCCCATACTGCTGCTGCCATGCTTAGGCAAATCTTTGGACAATCAATATACAAATATATGAACAAAAACCATACGAAAAGTCTATTATAACAACATTTCCACTCAAGCTAAGGCAGTGCTAATTAAAGTATGTGTTTTGGAGTTTGAAGTTTGGTTATATTCAGAACACAAAACAAGCATACTGCATACTAAAATATATATTGTCCACTGCATACTAATTTTTATAATTGCATATTATTTAATCATGCACTTGACCTTATTACATAACCATTTATCATCTCAGAAAAATATTTAACCAAATTTTGTGTAAGCATATTTTAATTTTTGCAGTCCAACGAAATAATTGTTAAAAAAAGATAAATTAAAATCATATCTCATATTACTCTAAGTCATATTTATTTTTCTAATCACCCTTGAAATGGGAGGTCAAATCAAGTGCATGACATTGTTACTGCTGAATAAAACTTTTAAAATAAGGCTAAAATAAAACATATATTATAAGAAAACTTCACTGTAAAAAAAATTAATAAAAATTAGAAATGTTGCCTTGGTAAAAACTGTAATAAAAACCTAAACTAAAGGTTAATTAAGCTATTTTAAATACAGTAAAAAAAGAGTACTAAATACTATAAATACTAATAGTATAGGCCTATAAATAATACTAATAGTGCATTGCATTGTGAGATACAGCATTTTAGCAATTTCGGTAGATCTTACCGTTATTCTGTGCATAAATAAACCCACATATAACACAAAGCATGCATACTGTATATTTTGGAAATATTATGAGTGTAGCATGCTGTTCTGAACATAGCCTATGTCAATATGAGCAGTGCATCTCACCACATGGAGGAATGTCGCAGAGCTCCATGCGCACACCCTCATCTAGAGTGAAGCACCAGGGAGCGTCGTGCTTGTTTCCGGGGTTGCGACAGTAGGAATGTCCCCCGTTGAGCTCTTGGTAACGCATGGCCAAGAAGGTGTGGCTGTGGGGATACTGCGAGTTCCACGGTTGACATTGCCGACCAGATTTAGTCACGCTGACTGTCCCGCGATAATCCGAACCGCTGTTGTTATAACATTTGTGGCCTAAAATGAAACACAATTGATTAAGTTTTTTAATAAAATAACATTTTGACAAGTCTTTTTTAATAATTACACAAAATACATACTTTTATTTATGGTCTCAGCTATTGGGATGCCTATTCTCATACAGTTGGCAGCTTCGGGACTGTCCGAAGCGGCCAGGTCTTCACAGTTGGGCAGTTTGAGGCGCTTGAGGATGAGGGGGTTGGAGCGAGCAATGATGTACTCTGTCTTACACAGGTCGTTCTCCAGAATCTCACACTCGTCCTTGCACAAGTCCCGCGGTTTGTCCATGCCAGAGCTGCGGTCACATGTCGGGAAGGCAAAATGGCACAGGGACGGGATAGCAAACTGAGAGCAGCGATCTGACAGATGATTGGAGGTGCCAATCATGGTGAATGCCGCTGAAAAAAAAAAAAAAAAAAACTGAAACAAGCCTTCACACAGGGGTTTCCTCCAGATTTTAAAGGAAAAACAAAGCCATTGTGGATTCTAACAAGCTACATAACAGTCTAGTGAAATTATATCTTACACACAAACAACAAAGAGACAACGTTCTGGTGAATTGTTGTGGTTTCGCAAGAAGCTGTGTGATTCAAAAACAAATTGACTGCTCACTCTTCAGAGGAAACCACAGAGAATGCCTGTGTGATCTAAAATGGCTACAATTAGGAACTTTCTCACAGAAAACAAAAACAATTCAAATTTAAAACTGAAGCCCGGCTTAGTCTAGTAGTCCATATGTGTATGCTACCAAGATTTAGCTTTAAAAAACCTTTAAACTCTCTCAGACGACATAACTTTTCTCTCTGGTTCTGGTATTAGATTGTAATACCATGGGATATATATAGATGTTCTTGAATGATTACTATATTCACATCTATATGGTAATTCAAAGATGTCTATGCATGACCATCGTAAATGTCCAAAAACACAGTCTAGCTGCCAAAAGCTCTCTTATCTAAGGCTTCAAACTGATTTTATCAGCTGCATTTCAGGTGAAGTCTGTACAACACAGTTGTTTTGAAACGTCTTTTGTAAGGACTGTGAATGTTTTTTAAAGGGCTACCTGTGATTTGGGTCTCAATTTCGCCCTGCATCTGCAGCGAGTCCACGAAGATACTTCTGTTTCCTATGAAGCGAGCACACGCGATCCCTCTGTATGGCTGGCAGAAACCTTCCTCATCAAAATCATCTCTAAAAACAAAATAAAGGTGAAATGTGCATGTTAATTATGGTAAATTAGGTTAGCAGGCCTTAAAAACATTGGCTTTTATCACAGTTTCTTTTTTGGCAGAGGAAATTCATGTAATGTTGTAATTATAACTCCAGCACTAGAGGGCAGTAAGTGCCATTGTATCACACAAACACACACAGCTGCAACCCCACAGAATAAACCTGGCAAATTTAATCATCCTATACAATACAAATCCAACATATGAAAAATGCATTCAAATGCAATATAATACAGACCTGGATATATCATTTAAAGCGTTCAACATATCATAAATAATGAAAAAGACGTTTTGTTCTGTGTCTGCATGTCATACCCTGTAATTTAAACCATATGAACGAGTGGTTCTCGCAAAAGTATATGTCATCCATATATACATTGAGAGAAAAAAGTAAAGCCTGAGTCACTGCTGGACTCCAGTGATTTGCAATGTGGTAAACCAAAACAATTTGACTTAATAACGTGTAAGATAAAATGAGAGAAAACAATGATAAGGTTATGAACAGTTCAAATAAACAGACGAAATGTGAAAAAATCGGAATCACTTAAAATGGTTGGTGGTGTTAATGAAAAGCAGGCGTGTGAAAGGTCAGAGGTCAAAAGTCAAAGCAGTGTCTGAAGAGCAAACGTCGATCCAGACATTAGCACTCAATCTGGACATGTTTGGTATACTAACTTTATTTTATATACTGTATAGTGCCTGCTATTTATAAAAATACTAGTACTAGAAAAATAGGAACGATTCTATAGTCATATATATTATTATATAAATGTTTTAAACAGTAGTATATAATATTTTTGCGAAATGACTTAATTCTGCAGCAGCATTCAGCTATCAACTTGGAAATAAAATAAAACTGCCTTTAACGTGTGTAAATTTATGTGTGTCAGTTAGTGACACATTTTTTAGGATTCTTTAATGAATAGAAAGAACAGTATTTATTTAAAATAGATTTTTTGTAACAATGTTTACTGTCACTTTTGATCTATTTAATGCATCCTTGCTGAATAAAAGCATTCTTAAAAATCTTACTGACCCCAAACTTTTGAATGGTAGTGCGCATATTGAAATTATACAATGGAATATACCAAAGTACCACGGCATTACAATCTGACAACATCCCCATGCTAACCCTACAGTTCTGATTTGTAAGGGCAAAACAGTTAAGTTAAAAATTTGTCCAGTCAAGTATTATGTAAAACAGTTCAATCTAAAATTGAGGCCAGCACAAGCATCCGGCACAGTGACAGACACTGGAAAAGTTTCACAGCTCTCCGGCATGTGCGTCACAGGAGAATGCATTGGTAACTGTGGCCACCCACAGAAAGCTAAATGACAAGGAGGAACAGTTGTTGTGGAGAACTATAACCTATTTTTGCATAATATTGTTTAATTTTTCTTTAAACTTTCTCTTTCCCTTACAGACTCTCATTCTCTCCTGCTGTCTTAGACACGCACATATACATGAACATATCATCACAATGTGTTTGTGTTTCTTGCGCATGGTTTGTATAAACAGATACTCATCAGTGCCAGTTGGAAGCGAGTCATAATTAAAGGAAAAGTGTGAGGTCAACACAAACTGTGTTAATTGACCTGTGACAGTGATGTAACAAGAGGAAGAGAACAAGAGAAAGTTCTGTCTTAGCACACACAAAACATGATATGCTTTTCAACATGCTCTTCAGATCCAGCACATTTTGGAATTCCTGCAGGATCCTCGAACTCTCCTGTTAAACCTATTGAGTCGAGACAGGAAGGAGTGAGGAGTCTAAAAATGCTCCCCTGTGAGCTGAGTAGCAGAGAAATGATCCTGAGAGAGATGCACATTGAACATTACCAAGATGGATGTTTAATTCTTCAAGGTGCCTATTCTTTAAAAGTGTGTAGCAAAAGCCATCCACAAACAATTATACAAAGGGGCCCAACATTTTGAGACCACAGAGGACTTTTATTTTGTATAATTTATTAATTTATTTATTAAACAGTTTGTACTAAACTGTATTGATTGATTTATTTATATAGGAAAATTCAACTTGAATTTCGGCATTTCTTTTTATTTGGCATTTCCCTTTTGCTTTACTGACAGCAGCAATTAAGCAGACATTTCTATGTAAGCCCATTTCCACCACGTAAGAAAAAAAGTCTTTAGAAAATCATAATTTTGATATAGAAACACACAAAAAATAAAAATGATAAGATATTCATGACACAAAGTCCAAATTATGATAAACATTTATGACAGATTATGAATTCATAAAAATGCATATCATAAGTATGATATTAAAATGTACTTTTAAATGTCATATTTACAACTTTTATGTCATGTTTGACTTTTTATCTCACAATTATGACTGGGCATCTCATTATTTTGACTTTATGTCATAATTATTTGTTACTAAAGCATTTTTGAAATTATGTGGGGGAAATGGACCTCCACAGATATGAACCTCACAAGATATGATTTGAAGATGTTAAATCAAAGTAAAAAACAAACAAACAGGAGAAGATCTTTGCTCGTTTTCCTGGTCAGGAACTCAGCTATTTCTCCATCAAACCTCAGTTTGATGCATGTGAAGTGAGGTCAGCCAGATGCCCTAAAATTAATATCTTGGCCCAAACAAAGTTGTGATTTACAAGAGCCTTGTTAAGAAGCTAAGCTCATGAAGATGTCAGTGCCGCATACTAGCAACAGTAAGGGGAATGGATTTGTGTCATCAGTGTTATTGCACATGCCCTGGAGTCTAATAAATGTATCAAGATATTCCCATCCAGAAACAATCTCCAAATCTGCCTGGCCTTGAGCCTCCTCCCTCTTTTTAGCCACTCTCCCTCCTTCTCCATCCATTAGGGAGTCAAAAACACCTCCTTATGACGTTTCCTACACTTTTTTTTTCCTCTTGTGCCATATGTTGCTCCACTTGAAAATGAGTTAAGCAGCAGAAAAGGTTGATCAGTATGGACAGTAAGATACTCTGTTTGGAATCTCAAAGTCATGCTGTGCCGAAATGTGATTTTGAAATAAGCAGATCTGATTGCTGACGGCTGATTTTATGAACAGATATTTCCACTTATTCTATTATAAGATCAAGAGACTCACTGGCCTACATTAAGAAAACTAATTGTAGATAAGCTCACTTGAAGGGCTCTCATGATCATGGAAAACATGTGATTTTCAGTTCTGGAAACATCATGGAAATTATTAAGATCTTAAAGTAGAGTAAAACTAGTCCACAAGTCAGCGTGATATCATCAGTCTGTCCACTGAGGGACTTTTGGTACTCTAGAAAAAAACTGTACACTACAAAGATTGGTTACTGACGTACAAATGGAAAGCTGGATTTATTTTCATGAAATGCTTAAAAAATGAAAAAAGGACTGGAAAGATTGTAGAAAAGTAATGGAAATGCACTGAACCCTGTACATTTATAATAAAACTATTAAAATAAACCGCATAAAAAAATAATAATTTGCCCAAAAATGAAAATTTACCTCAGACCATCTAAGATGTAGATAAGTTTGTTTCTTCATCAGAAAGGATTTGGGAAAAATTAAGCATAACATCACTTTCTCACCAATGAATTTGACTTAAAATGCCTTAATGATGGATTTGTTTCTAACAAACACACAGTTTTCTGCTTCACAAAACATTAATCGATGGATTGGAGTCATGTGGGTTACTTGTGGATTATTGTGATGCTTTTATCAGCTGTTTGGACTCTCATTCTCACGGCACCCATTCAACTGCAGTCATGCAATGTTAAATTTCTTCAAATCTGGTTTGATGAAGAAACAAACTCATTTACATCTTGGAAGGCCTGGGGGTGAGTAATTGTTCAGCAATTTTTCATTTTTGGGTGAACCATTCCTTTAAGTTTAAATCTACAGGAGACGCTTGTGCACTAATGTTGAAAATTCATGTTTAGTTGAAATAGCTTGCTGCCCTCTATCTACTTGTATATGAGAAGCACACTATATTTTTGAAGGATTTATCCCTAAACATGCAGACCGTTTTCCATGACTAAAGGATCCCTCCTAAACTCTTGTGTTAGATCACCTCTCTTTAATATTTTACGGGCTCAACGGTGATGCATGTACTTAGAGGTTCTAAACTCATCCAAATTCATGTCATATTTTATGCACTCATATAAAAGTATTACATGCACCTCTGGAGTGTCTAAAACTCAATATTTTCATCTGAGATACTTTGTGTACCATGAAAGCAACAATGGCCAACGATTTCAATTCTCAGTGACCGTAAGCCTGCCATTTCATGCACTATGAACGTTAATGTCCATATTATCAGTGCTGTTTTGATAAAACACTTTCCAAAACATCTTAACTTTGTTGTTACTGTAAGTATGAGGGCATTCCAGAGTAGAGTTTGTGAAGACGGGCAGACTGCCTGAATCTGTAAAATAGACTGTTTCATTGGCATGTATCTGCACACACACAATCTTTGAGGCTTTTTAAAACTCTTCTGTATGCCAGATGTAAGACACATAAAATCTTGTATAATGAGGACTAGACTTAAAACCTTGAGAAGGATTTTTGAAAAAGAGAGGATATAGTTCACAGTCAGGTTTGTTCCTAATGTTTGACCCGGGTCAATGGCAGTATATTTAACAATGGGGGGAATAGGGGTAACAGTGGACTGGTTTGTCCCTGAAACAGGGGGGCCTGTGGTCCGTGACTGCATCTCAGGAGGAAGGGAAAGACAGCCACCGAGGGACTCTCATTAGGAGCCACGAAGAAAAAGAGGAAAGAGTCCTCATGTTACACTACCACAATAGCAGCCTCTATTACAGAAGCAAAGGACACAACCCTGTGACCCCTGAGATCTCCCAGAAAGAGAGAAACGGGGCATGAAAACTATACCCAAAGACTAGGCACATGATCTGAGCAGAAACTGTTACTGACTGACTGATTTATTTAACAATTTGTTATTGAATTATTTTATTATTTAATGATTATTAATTAGCAATATGAGAAAAAGAGAAAATTACTCAAAATTGAATAACTTCACATTGAATGTGCTCAAATAAATGACATATTACTTTTTCTCTGTGGTATCAAAATTTAGCATCAAGAATTGTGAAATGTCACTGGTATTTTGTTGGCATCGTGACAGCTCTATATCCATCAGAAGCCTGATTAGATGTGCAACTGATTCTGTGATTGGTGTTATAGGAAACCAAAAGATTATCTGACCACATCACATCCCCTGAGAGCAACGCTGAGCCCCAGGCTCCGATTTCTCAATTTAAAAGTCCACGTCCACTGGGTGCAACTGCTCTCGCTGAAACAAATAATCTGGAGATTGGCTGTATGGGTTTATTAAAACCCCAACAGATGATTTGCTTACATAATGTGCAGTTGAGTGATTTGCTAAACAAAAGAGGCCAGAAAGGTCAAGCTGTTAGGAGCCCATTAGGGCGAGAGGTGACAACGTACATGAAGAAAAATAGTCCACGTTTGTTTGTCTATTCACTGAACCACAATGTGTACTGATCATTCAATAACAAACAAAACTGACCAGCTGAGGTGTCACAAAACAAGTAATTAGGTGGAGTAAACAAAGAGTGAATTGTGTCAGCTGATAGCGTTGTTTATTTGTACACGCTTGTCTGCATTGTGTCAGCATCTGAAACACTAAAGGAACTAGGTAACGGTGCAAACACACCTACAAAATTAGTGCCAAACACAATTTAAATGTCATAGTTCTCCATTGTGTGCTGATTCTGACAATTTAATTGTAAAGAATATAGCAGGCTACTGCAATATTTATTAAAATGAATGTTGCTCTGCTTCCTTTAATGAATTACTTCCATCGTGATCAATATAAAATTAGCAAACACTCTCTTAAATAATATTATTTTTACAATATTACTTCCACGGGTGATAATAGCTCAACTACTAATTTACAAAGATTTTAAATTAAATATAAAAATGGAATTATATTTACACAAAGATGTTAATTAAAAGAAACAGTTCAAATCAAAATAAAACTTAACTGAAAAATGTAATTACTCTCAGGCCATCCCAGCTTATTTTTTCATCAGAACATATTTGCAGAAATTTAGCATCACATCACTTGCTCACCAATACATCCTCTGAAGTGAATGGGTGCCGTCAGAATTTGAGTTCAAACAGCTGATAAAAACATCACAATAATCCACAAGTAATCTACATAACTACTTTCCATGAATTAATGTCTTGTGAAGTGAAAAGCTGCTTGTTGTAAATAAACAAATCCATCATTAAGTCATTTTAACTTTATACCGTCACTTCTGGCCAAAATATCAGTCCATAATAACCAGTGAAAAAGTCCATCTCACATCACATCAACATTCACCTACATACTTTTTGGGACTGTTTTTGCTTGTAAACAGTGCTTGATCTGCGCCTATTTCTCTCCTGATTCAGACGAGATGACTTTTTTATTGGAGAAAGCAAAAAGATGGGGGACTTAAATTTTAGCGGTAAGCAATGGTTTGAAGTTAAAAACTTCCACTGATGATTTTTTAAAAATCATGTTTATCATGCAAAACACACTGTTTTTCATATCACAAGACATTAACTGATGGACTGGAGTCACGCTTTTAACACCTATTTGAACTCTCATTCTGACGGCACCCATTCACTGCAGAGGATTCACTGGCGAGCAAGACATGTAATGATAAATTTCTCCAAATCTGATCCGGTGTAAAAGCATCTACATCT
>SCHK01167840.1:0-15235 GCA_004124795.1 Poropuntius huangchuchieni | reverse complement strand
ATAATATACATAATATGCTAAATAATATACATGTTAAACTATGGTAAATGGATTATTTAGCGGCATCTTGCAGCATTTTTCAACATTTTATTTTGGGAAATCACAAACCCATGATAGAGCAGAGCCTGGTAGAGCCTAGTTAGGATGTGCATCCCTTTATTTTCTTCCTTTGTTCTCACTCTTCAGGTCTCTGAGGATGACATTACATTGCTATATCAGTGTGGATGATGTGTTTTGGCAGTAGTTTGTGCTGCAGTATCTCACTCTGACACTGAAGGAAAACTCACACACACACACACACACACACACACACACACGCACACAATTTTCCCAGACCAACTTTAGATCCCTAATACTGCAATTATGAGTCATCGGCCTCAATTCTCTTGCTTACAGGGGATGTGACAATCATTAACTTGCAACGTTGAGGTTTAGCGTGTATCTTAGCACCGTTGTCCTCTTGAAACGCTTGCACACACCTCTTGCCAACCATCTCGATTTCACCTCCCGATCATCTTTAGTGACCTCACACCAGATCAAAATTCAGCAGCCCGTCAGCTGTTGTGATGACCTAAAGCCATATCACAATTTAGCAGCGCAACAGGTGCAGCGCTGGCTCTATTCCACAACACAGACAGCATGAAAACAGGTGCGATAGGCGCTCCGTTAATAAATTTACCCCTGCTGACAGGTTCAGACCTCAACAACATCAGCCATGTTCAAAAACACGTCTTTAGGCTTTTATAGTTGTCAGATGAGTGATAAAATGCTTTTGTCAGGAGATTTTATCACAAACTATGCTACCAATTGATGTCACAAGTACATATCATTACCATCAAAATGTTTTACAGTAACGACTGCCATTTTATACTTTTTCTCATACTTGTGCAAGACCTAATTTGTAGAAATATTGATATACTATTGATATTAAGAGTATTATGAATTAGTATGTGTTTTACATATATTCAAAAATTTGACATTTATGACTGGTTTTTGTGGTCCAGGGTCACATATATTACATATTTTGTAACATTTCTTGAAGTTCTTTAAATATTTGTGTATATGATTGACAGTTTTTCTGCATGTTCTGACAGCTCTTATTGTGATTCCTCTAACATCTCAATTCATAGACGTTGACTCTACGCCACATGTTTAATGATGACGCCGTGGAGCAAATGTGTCAAAATGTCAAATGCGAGAACCAAAACCACAGCGAGAGATGGCTCGATTTAGACTTGTATCAGGTTATTAATCTAACAGAGCTCCCTCTGTGGTGGTGTTTAGTTGCGCGTTTATTACATTAATGGCTTGGTTTTGCTTTCTCGTAGATGTTTGAAGTGGGATGATACCAAAATACGATCCTGAGGCTTTACATTTTTACCCACCAGAAATGTTTCAATAAAGTCTTTGACACACAGCAAACATCTTTTTTTGCTGCGCTACTGTTGGTGTTCTTCTAGTGGAAGAGATAGTTGCTTGACTTTCTGTTTTGGTGGAGGCCTTGATGGATATTTGTTCACATAATGACAATTTTGTATTATTATAGATTAGTTTATATATGAGCCGGTAAGCAGCATACTGTCTCTTTGTGGCTTTACTGGTAAATCACTAGATCGAGCAAATATTTAGTTGTGACTGTATTTTTGAGGTTTCAGTCCAAACCCAGATAAGTTGTTTGCTTGAAGTAGTATAAATGTCAAAGCCTCTGGCTGTATATTGTATTTTGCACAATAGATGTGCCTGGATCTTTTTTTTTGTATACGTGTTTCTTGGTTTGATCACTAGATTCAAACACTCATTTGTTAGAATTGACAGTCTTTCTGTCTGTGGTAAGTCGTGGAAACATCTCACACACTTCTGTTTTAAATTGAATGCAGAAACAGGAAGAGGAAGTATGTTGTAGTCTGTACTCTCTTCTCTCTGACTGATAAGTTCTCTGCCGGCTGTCAGGAAGAGCTTGTTCGAGGGGAGGATGAACGAGACAGATCGAGCTGCTCGCCGGGTATTTTATCAACTTATGTGTCTTCTGTCATGCTGTATTTTCTTACGTTTATAGCTCGCTGTCTCCCGAACATGCAAATATTGATGCATTAGAATAGTAATGAACTACAGCGAAGTAATTTCCTCACAGTAGCTTTCAGATGTGCTTCTGTTTTGAGAGACTGAAGTGTTTTCATTGCACAAGACCGGTCTGTTAGCATCATACTAGCACTTTTTTAGTGGGTTTGAACTGAAATGTTTTACTTTCATGTATACGTATGTATAGTTTTGTAATTGTGCACATTTGATGTGCATAGTTGATTTTGCTCTTCTGAAACCAACCAACCAACCAATCAATCTATTGTTGTGTAACAATGCACAATTATGTCCCAAGAATGAGTATTTGTAAACCTGTTGCATTTGAATTAGTCATTTTGCCAAATTTTCATTCTTGATAGTTGACTAAATCTTCATCTTTGACTTGATTTCTTGTTTTCTTCTAGTGCTCCAACTCAAACTTCAGCAGCGACGGACTCGAGAAGAACTGGTTAACCAGGGGATCATGCCACGTAAGAAGCACTCACAATCTCCTAATAGTAGTTACTCTGTTGTTTCTAGGCAATTCTACACTCTAAAAAAAGGTTCTATATAGCACTAAAAGTGGTTCTTTGGCTTGTAATCACTTTTGGTGCTATATAGCACCATATCTTTAAAGGTGCTATACAGCACCTTTGTCAAATGGTGCTATGTAGAACCATAAGAGGTGCCATATTGCACTGTATTTCTTCAACAAAAATGGTGCTAAACAGCACCAACAGTGGTTCTTTGGCTCGTAAAGAACCTTTAAAGGGGCTTAACAGGTTCTTTGTGTGGCAGTGGTGCTATATAGCACCCCAAAGTACCACAAAAGAACCGTACAGGAGCTTAACAGGTTCTGCATGTGGTAGCCATGCCAAAGAATCGGTGGAGAACCGCTAAAGCACCAAGATTTGCCAAAGAACCACTTCTAGTGCTATATAGCACCATTTTTTAGAGTGTATTAGCGTGTAGATTTGAGGATCTCAAGACGTTCTGTAGTTCCTTTGGCCTGATTTTGAAGGCATTTTCTTTCCTTGATTTGTCCTACACCTGGTTCACGGTTTTCATCTTTATGTGAATACTGGTGAAATGTAGATGCCTTGTGGTTAGACGTAGTAGGTATAACTAGTCTGTCTCATCCTGTCTAAGATGCTGATTTGGTTTGATAAACCAATAGAGTCAAACTTCCTTTTGCGTTGTGGTTTTTCTCTGAGCATGAAAGGTTGGCCCATTCATTTCAAAACTATAACATTTCTAGCTTAACTGTCAGGTCATCACTATTCTGATGGTGTCTACGTGCTCGATTTTAACAAGAAGGTTTCCATCTCGCGTTGGCTGGAGGTTTTATTTAAGTTAGTTAAAATGTAAAAGATAGATTGCATGATGATTTGCGTGCTTAATGATGAGTAAAACGAGTACCCGGAGGTCTCACCCAAACATGGATCCCAGTGTAAGTTGAACAAGCTCTTTTTGAAGTCGAAACTTTAAAGTAGCTTAGCCCAAATTACTCAATAGATCTTACTCTTTTTCTTTTGTACACTTGTTTTCCCTCACCAAGTGTCTCATAGAAGAATTACCCAATTGTATTTCATACCTCAAGGTACACCTCAAGTTTTAGGTTGCTGTTGGTCATAGCTAAGATGGTGTATGAGCAGAAAGTTTGATTCAGTTCATTAAATATGGCGTCCGTTTCTGTTATTGCTGTTTGGGTCTAAGTTAATTTGAAGGCTTTTTCGTATCAGTGCAAATGGGCAGCAAGATTCAGGACGATTCTGTTTCACTTTTTGTAGTGGTTGTCAAGTTTAGTCTGGTGAGAAGTTTGAGTCACGTCATTCTAGTGTCTCTACAGGCATTTATGTTAATTGTTGACACTTAACTGAGACTTTAACACTAAAGTTGGCTCACACAGGATGCACGGTTTAAAACAACACAACACTTTTGCCACTTATAAGTTCATAATTTAGCAGCCTTTGAGAACATTTTAAATGCTGTTTCGTGCTTATGGGTTATTTCATTGTACTCCAATATGAGTTTTACAGTGAAGTATTATAGTATTTTGTTTCCTTCTACGTTACAAATTTAATTAACACGAATAACTAAAATATCAAATAAAAAAAGTAGTAGCAGTGCTTCCATGTTTTTAGGAGAACAAAATTGGAGAAGTTATTGCAAAGAAGCTGTATTTTACTTTACTTTACTTTACTTTACTTTACTTTAACATGTAACCAGTAAGTTGCAATTGTGTGCCATCTTTTGATCTCCAACTTTACTCCTACACAAAACATTAGACTTCACCTTTTGAGGATAGTGGAGAAACACTAGTTGTGTAATCCAAATGATCAGATTGATGTAATGCTTGAAGCTATAGAGCTTAAAATAGACCTTCGCTCTGACCCTTCATCTGCATCTGAATATAAGTTTGCATTTTAAGTATTTAGAGACTTAAATTCTCTAATTTCAGTTTCTCAAATATGCAGATACCATGTAACCACCTCGTTTTGTCTTCAGAGATCTGGACTAGCTAATCAAAGATTGAATTGTTTGCAAAACTTTGTTCCTTTTTTTTCCTCAGTTTTAGATTGCATTAGCGAAGTTCAATCATATCTGTTTCCAATGCTTTGTGCCAGTTTCATCTACAAAAATCATGATTTACATGCACCCCTTTTTAAAGCATGCACACAGCAAATAATAATAAATTTGACATGTTTGATTTCAAATAAACATTGTGTGACTGGCCCTTTAAGGAGGCGTGCCAATAATGAAGGCACCGAAATCTTGCTTAAGATCTCTTCTTAGAATCATCTGAAAAAGAAAAAGAAATGAAAGCCGGAAAAGCAGAAGCAGAGGGTTCAAATTAGGTGATGGTTCCCCTAAGTAGTTTTATGTAATGCTTCATACTGGACCCATAATATCTTCCAGCATCTGTGATCCAGTTTGAACCCAGTGTCTGCTGATATCAGCATCTTTTTTGGCACACTGACTGACTGTCAACACTGTTCAACCAGCAACAGTGATGCTGTAGAAAACACTGTCTAATAAGCTGTTTCTTAGAGAACTCCTTAATTGTCAGATATATTTTATAAATTGTCTTTTTAGCATTCTGTGCTATCCATCTGTCATTTTGATTCATTGAAAACTGCCCGGATTTGAGCATATGGTTACAGGGACATTCTGCTCAAATTCTGATTACATCGGTCTTATTGATTTATTTATTAATTGATTTATTTTGATTTATTTCATATTTTTTCCTTCTTTTATTTCGCATTTATTTTATTTTCATTTCTTTATTTTATTATTTTATTTTTTTCTTTGATTTTATTTAATTTTTAAAATTTAGATTCTTCTTTTTTTTATTATTTATTTATTTTAAAATACAATGCATAAAATGGCACTAACTTTCGTGTATCACTTAAAAGGGTGTCCTGAGAAATTAATTTCTGGGACAAATGAAAAATGGCATGTTTGCTTTAACCAATCATAGAAAGTAGGTTTGGGTCATTGAGTCATAGTCATTATTTTTGCAATTTTATTTGTCCACATCTAAGTCTAAGATGGAGATATTTAGTACACTCTAACTCATAGTGAGTGCATGACTAACCATGCTCTTCATTTGGGTGGGTTACACACACACACACACACACACACACTCATTTGAGCCATTGAGCAGGTGATAAGCAGTGTATTTAAATATATGCCATGTTTCCCATTATATCTGTTAGTAAAAGGTCAGACGCCTGCTATAATCATCAAAGCCATTTGCTGTCCAAATCCTTTTGATTATACGAAGCAAACTAGATACTCTGAAGAGAGAATATAGAAAGTCGTTTGGTTAGAAAGGGTCTGTCCAGGATAGAAATAAACAGCAATGACAGCAGATGGCAACCTAGGGGATCTTTACAGCGCTCACCCAATAACTGTCTGGATCTAAATATGGATCCCAACGGGAAGGAAGAGCAACCAGCAAATGTGCAAATGCGTATCTGCACTTTCAGAGCATTCCTGAGCCCCACTTTCACTGTCTTCTCCCTTTCACTTCCTGTGCTGGCTTGCATTTCCTGTCAACTTGAATGCACTCTTTCGCTCTTATCTGCCTTGTCTGATCACCCTTGACTGAGCTGCCGTCTTCTACTCTCAAATTAATGCTTCCCCCATTAAAACCCATCATTACAGTCTTCAGAAGAAGGACATTTTGACCTTTGAAGCGTTAGAACTCAGAACCACCAGGCCAGACTGTAAATTTAGTTTGACAATTTTTCTAATGTCGAAAAACTTGTTTAACAGGGATATTGTATGTTTGAATTTTTGAATTATGGCTGTCAGTCAATTAATTGCAAAATAAATTTGACTGAAAATACCCACAAAAGATTATTTAAACAGCTATTTTTGTGTTATCATGTAGACATTACAAATTGTAGCTTTAGAAATACTTGATTCAACATAAAATTGATTACAAACATTTAGTCTACAACGGCCTAACATAAACTATGTAACATAAAAGAAGCTAATTTGAGAAACATCTCGGTATTTTTTGTCCATACAATAAAAGTCACTGTTTACCAAAACAGCTTAGTTACCAACAGTCTTCAAAATACCTTCTTTTATATTCCACAAAAGATAAATCTGCCAGCAGGTGGCGGTAAATGTCTTTATCAGTCATTCATTCGAACAACTGATTCATTCAAGAATTAAGTAAACAGCTATTTTTATGAAAGTTCTTTGAGTCGTTGATTCTAAACACTGCTGTGTTGCTCGGAGACGCACAACAGTTCTGCGGTTTTAAAGGATTAGTTCACTTTCAAGTTAAAATTTCCTGATAATTTACTCACCCCCATGTCATCCAAGATGTTTATGTTTCTTTCTTCAGTCGAAAAGAAGTTAAGGTTATATTTTAGTGTAGTTTGTTTTTCAATCGAGTTTTTATTTCAGGAAAAGCTGAATAATTTTTGCATGCATTGTTAGTATGCGTGGATGCTGATAACACTGTTTTGTAAGTGATTTAGTCAAAGGAAACGTGTTCTGTTTTAGAAACACAAGCACGATGAATCACATATCCAGCATGCAGTTCAGAAAGGAAATCTGAAGATTTGAGCCTGAATCTTGATGGGGATGTGGTTACAGGGACTTTCTGCACAAGTTTTGATTATATAAGCTAAAACAACATGAAACCATTGGATACTCTAGAAAGCCTCTACAGACATCTACAAATGTAGTTGTAATAATATAAAATAAATAACAATAACTGCCTGTGCCCTAATTTTCACCTTTTTAGCCTTGTTAATTTCTCATCTGCAGTTAAATGACAAACATCACCATGTCTTTGACAGTGGAGCACCATTGTGAATATAAGATCCTCATTTAATGCATAAACAGCTTTAGTAATTGGCCTGTTCAAGATTTTCTTGTCAGATAATGCGATCGTATTTGACCCCAGTTATATAATGAATCCCTAGCATCAAGATGGTGGCTGGGTGACGTGGCGTTTAATGGGGTGTTAGAGCTGAAAATGATGATGAGACATCGCACACATCAAGTGGTTTTTCACACCAACCTCATCATTTCTCTCTCTCACACACTTTTTGTTCTCTCTTCAGGCGCATAACTGCATTTTGTGTTTTTGCTGGTCAGGGTTAAAGGGCATTGTGTGTGGATGCAGTGATGTGAAAGGAGCTTGTGCGTTGCTGTGGGCAGTATGTGAACCACTCTGACCCGCAAACCAAAATCTCCTAATAAACAACTACTCATCTTTTTCCTCTTGCTTTTTTTTTCCAGGCCACTGTTTTTTGTTTCCATGAGCTGTCATTGCATTAATCTCTTAAATTATATCTTTGTTTGTTTTTCTGAATTTGTGACTTTGTAATTCTTAAAAAGCACATAAACTGTACGTATCAGAATTGATTTGACGTTTTTAAAATGATTTACCATTATTTTTTATGTAATTAGTAAAACATTATAAACGGAATGGATGAAAACAAAATGAACTTGCAGTATGCAAAAGAAAAAGTAAGAACAAAAACGCTTTCTGTTGTTAAAAATGTAGTTCTAGATGTAAGCTATATCTATATCGATAGCTATCAGACTTTTATTTTATTTTATTAAGTATAATACATTTAAATAAATAAATAAATTGTATATATCAGTATATTACGGTAAATGAAAGTTTAAAAATAAATAAATATAGATAAACTGAACTATACACACACACAATGATATTTTTGTATTTATTTAATTTTTTATTTAATTTTACTTTATTATATTACAATAACTATATATTTAGAAAGGGATAATTTTGCAGACTTTCCAGCAAACCACCCAGACTTCTTCATGGTCAAGCACCATTCACAAATTTTCATAAATCTCTATTTCTGTGTATCACCAGCAGGCTTTGCGTTCAGTCTCTGGAGACGCGGTGTGCTGACAACTGTGAACCAGATAGAGAAGCTGCGTTTCAAGGTGTATTAAATATGGGGCAGAAACACACACTCAAGACTGTGAACCTGCTGGTTTAAACTGTCTCACATCCGGATGTGCCTGTTGCGATATTATTTTTAGATTTTGCGTGTACAAATGCGTATGTATGCCTGGAGTAAAGAGGTGTAATACGCTGTTCCTGTATTAAAGTCTTTTAACAAGCATCTTTTTTTCTCTCTCTCTATCTTTTTTTTAATACAAAAATAACATTTTCACCTGAAAGTATTTGCACCTCTACTGCAGTAAAGATGTTTCCTGTAATCTGCACGACGCAGATAACGAGTTTGCTATTTATGATTTTTCTCATTTACCGAAAAATGGTTTCTGTTCTCACAGCTCCTTTAAAAGAAACTTTATACATTTATACATCAACTTTGGATTTAATAATCTTATCTCTTCGTTTCTTTTTGCCTTCCAGCACTGAAAAGTTCTGCATCCTTTCATGAGCAGAGACGAAGTTTAGAACGAGCTCGGGTAAGTCCTTCACAGATTGTTTTTTTTTAAATCATCTCTTTCCAGTGAAGCCAAAACTTTAATTCTCATACTTTCCTCTTGTGTCTCAGACCGAAGACTACCTGAAGAGAAAGATCCGCAGTCGTCCAGAGAGGTCAGAGCTGGTCAGGATGCACATTCTTGAAGGTGAGTATTTTAATAACGCCCCCTGCAGTTCAAACACTGACACACACCTCATAGAGACACTGGTCAGTTGCGTCAATTCACAAATATTTGCGGTAAAATGTCCACTGTATCAAAATCTCACCAGAGATAGCGGGGACATTTTTTTCCTTTTTTAAACCTACTGTATAATAAATACTGTGAATTCAGACATACTACTCACATAGCGTTTTTCGTCTTCTATATAGTAGAGAAGTATGCTATTTCAGATGCAGCCTGTGCTTTAAATGCGTTTATTTAAAATATGGAACGTACTATTCAAACTGAAGCACATGTAATGAACAATGTGATCATGCACATGATATGTATTTATATGTATGTATTTCCTGTATACAGAGACGTCAGCAGAGCCGTCTCTACAGGCCAAGCAGCTTCTGCTGAAACGAGCTCGTCTAGCCGATGATCTGAACGATAAAATCTCCCAGCGGCCCGGACCGATGGAGCTCATTCACAAAAACATCCTTCCAGTGCACAGCATCCTCAAACAAGTCATCATAGGTACTAAATTCAAGCAAGAAACATGATATTAGACACACCACAGTAAGGTTTTCTGCACAGTTTGCTGTTTAATAAGTAGTTTCACCCTGTGTCGGTACAGTTTAATTCATTTTAATTACTATAATTTTACCTACTATGTAATATATTTTGTCAAATTATATTGAAATGTTTATAATGTGGCCTAACAATTTTGTTGATAATCTTTTTTTGTTATAAATATTTACATTTATATATTCTGACAGTTTTTTTTAACTTGTAAATAAATAAATAATATTAACCGTAAATAAGTATCAGTTGAAAAAGAATAACTATAAATATTAAAGAAAAACAAAAGCACAAATTTAGTGTTAACTGCATAAGAAATTGGTTGTTGATTATTGTCATTATCAATTTTGTTGCAGTCTTAAATATATTAGCTTTGGTCGTTTAAAAAAAACNTTAACTGCATAAGAAATTGGTTGTTGATTATTGTCATTATCTATTTTGTTGCAGTCTTAAATATATTAGCATTGGTCATTTAAAAAAAAAAAAAAAACATTTACTAACATTCACATTTATATTCCTCTCACTCAACGTTTCCTCTGGATCATTCCCTCAATCTACATCCATACACAGTGCTCATTCCAGCACGTCATTAGCGGCATGTGCGCATTCATATTCATATTTATATCCCTCCACGTTCCTGCAGCGGTGCAGAGGGGGATAATTTAATGCAGAGTTATGGTAATGAGATTGGTGTGCGTCGAACACCAAGTTAAATTAATTAGAGGGGAATTTACATTGGTGTTCATACAGAATACGCCACTCTGTGGCGGCACGAGTCGATTAACCGTGAAGTTTATGCAGCGTCACACAATGCAGCACAGTGAAGGAATGCTGAAAGACGTTTGCATAGAAAGACCTAAACTGTTTTAATCCCTAAATAGACTAATTAGAGAGTTAATGATTATCAGCATAATGCCACGCTCTCAGAACATGCTCAGATTTAATATAAATATCATGCACTGGAGTTTAAAGGTTTTATTATTCGTTCTGGGACAATATTAGTGCAGCATAAGTGAAATGTGGAAGCAGTGCACTAAAGATCAGAGGTTTCTTTCATGGTGTTTTATTTATTTTTCTTATATAAGGTTACTATTACTATTGCTACCACATTTTTCATTCATTCATTCTTTCATTTATTCCTTTTATTCAATCTTTTTTATTAATTATTTATTTAAGGAAATATTAGAAGTCCCATACAGTGTGTTTGAGCTGTGGCCATAAATTACAGTATATTTTCATTCATGCAGTTTGTTAAGGAGAGGAGGGCTGTTACTTGACTAATCAAACACCTGGCAGCAAAGAAAGCAAATACAATGCTGAAAATAAACCCCTTTTTAAAATGCAAAAATTAAAAATAAATTGAAAATGAACTGAACTTCAGCCTGTAAGCAATCATGTAGTAACATGCTAAAAACCACTGTGTAGCAACATTCCTACATTGTGGCTGGAGGTTTGCGTAGGTAAACGTCTATTATAATTTCTTCAGAAAATATGAAAATCTTTTATGTTGTAATCTAAGCATCCTTTTTTCACTTTCTCTCCCTCAGAGACGGAGTTTCCAAAAGTAGAAGCAGAGAGCTCTTCGTTTGACGAGGAAAGCAGTGACGCGTTCTCACCGGAGCAGACACTTCATCAGGATTCTCCCCTCGGTCAAGGACACTTAGCTTCTCCACCTGAGATACCGGCCAATGAAACAACAACAAAACAGGTGCCGTATGTCAATTTGCAAACTTTAAAAAGATTAAAATGATCATTTATAGACCTCGAAGTCATAGAAATGTATTAATGCAAAACGTTCAATTCAGATTAGCTTTCCTGTTAAAGAGTAGTCTTAACATTTATTTTAATGCAATGAATTTAGCTACATTTTAATGTTGACATGCAAATAGTCAATATTGTTATTTTTAACTAAAACGAAAACAGTTAGAGGTTTTCATTATTTGAAATAAAGCTTATTAAATTAGTGTAAAATATGTAATAAAATACATGTTTTACATATAATATTTATATTTTATTTCTAACTAACTTATTTCAGATACAGTAGTTGCCAATGCAACACTTTTCATTTAAATCGAAATCGAAAATCAAAAGCATATAACATTTCTAAACCTTAAACTAAAATATATGAATACATAGAATGATAAATCTCTGCATCACTGCACCCTACATTTAGTTTCTTGTTGAATATGCACTATTTATGGCTATATAGAATTAAACTAACTAAACCAGTTATTATGAATGACTAAGGTAATGAATTTAGCTATATTTTATGTCGTTAACACTTTTGTTAACTTAATTTAAAACTGTTTGAAATAGTTTTTGTTATTTGAAAAATAAAGCTTATTAAAAATTAGATTAAGAATATAAAATAAAATCTTTTTCATCTCATAGTTTTATTTTGTTTATAACCAGCTTATTTCTAATTCCCAATGAATTTCTGATTTTCATTTAAGTTTATGTATTAAATGACTAAAAACTTAAATAAAAGTAAAGTTAAACAGAAGTATCAAAAGTACTAAACTAAAATTGAAATTAAAACAGAAAATATGAAAATAAAAGCTAATTCAAAATATATTCTTGGTATTAATAATTACTGTATAATAATAAAATACTTCAAATTGTATTTTATTATGGTATGTCAAAAGTATGTACTTTCCCATCACCAGTAAAATATACTGTATGTACGTTTAATGCATAGACTGTAAATAGAGTGTCTCAAACAGGTGGTCTCAACTTTTAATTAAACCTGCACAAATCCTGTCAGTTTGAGTAAAATCCCCTCTAAGGTTAACGAACTACTAATCTATCATCATCAGAATATCACACACACACACACACACACTTTGAAGTCTTCGTGTAGCTCCTTGTGCACAGTCAGCTCTCAAGAGCCCTAAATTATTTGCAGTGCTCACCATCTTCATTCAGCTTGTTACACATCCACACAGACACATTCACACACGCTTATACTAACAAGCATGCTCGAAATCACACTTGATCATCTGCACACATTAATGTTTTGGTCCTGGAGTCGCATTTACACACACACACACACACACACACGCCTGTGCTCTCTGAATGCAGTCACACAAACATGATAGAGTTCCTCAAGTTTTTGTGCTTCTCCGGATTTTCTTAGGTCCCGCCCCCTCCTCCTCCTCCTCCTCCTCCTCCTCCACCGCTGCCAAACACAGCTGGCCCCGCCCCTCAGCAGAAACTAACCAATGGAACAACAGGCCACAAGCAAGCTCTTGCACTACAAAAGGTGACAGTTCCTCATTTAACCCAGGACAGCTGGAATTGCTGTTTTAAACTATTGCACAAGTACGATAAATCCTCTTCCATGCTAATGTCCCTTCTGTCTCTTTTAGGGTGGTAAAGTGGGTAGTGAGCGCCCTATTCAGCGCTCTAAGAAGGCGAGAGACAACAAGCCAAAGGTGAAGAAGCTGAAGTATCACCAGTATGTTCCTCCAGACCAGAAACCCGAGCGTGAGCCTCCACCTCTGCTCGACTCGTCCTACGCCAAACTCCTCTATCAACAGCAGCTCTTCCTCCAGCTGCAGATCATCAACCAACAGCAGCAAAACTACAACTACCACACCATCCTGCCTGCTCCACCCAAGTAAGATATGCCAGGCTATTTATTGGATTGTATTTTGTAATTCTGTGTTTTATTTTCAAGAAAGCATATAAAACATGGTACAAAAATGATGCATTTTAAGTATTTTTGTATTTTTTAAATTTTATTTTGCGTTTCTTTTGAACAAATAAATATGATTTTTGTAATGTTTTTGAATGAAATCTGTTATACTGCATTTAATCAAAAATATTGTAAAAGCATTAATATTGTGAAATATTATTACAGTTTTAAATAACTGTTTTCTGTCAATTTTGAGCAGCCAGTCTTCAGTGTCACATGATCCTTCAGAAATCATTCTAATATTTCTGATTTGCTGCTCAAGAGACATTTCTGAAAACAGCTGTGCTGCTTCATATTTTTGTAGAAACCATGAAACATTTTTTTGGGATTCTTAAATAGGAAATAGGAGAAATAGAAAGTTCAAAAGAATAGTGAAACAGTAAACTTTTGTAACATTATAAATGACTTTATTGTCACTTTTGATCAATTGAATGCATCCTTACTGAATAAAAGTAAAATGTTTATAAATATTTATAATATAAATATATATTTATAAATATTTGTAATATTATGTTGTTGAATTCTTGACCTGTATCTGCCATGTAATAGCCGGTGAAGCTGACATGCAAAAAAATGTAATGTAATTCATATTATAATAAAGTCTTATACACTTTATTTAGGCCTCCTGCTGATCAGCAGCCTGCCTCAGCCAATGGCCCGTCACCATCTAAAAATGACACGCCCCCTCAATCAACATCCACTAATCTGATTGGTCAGAATCAGCAGACCACTGCAATCGGAGGGGGAATTAAAATAGGACCCCTGCCTCCCAACCTGGATGAGCTGAAGGTTGAATCACCTGCTATGATAATAATTCTTAATTTCAGTACTGATCACTGACTGGAAGTCTAATGAACTCCTGTCACTTCCTGTCATTCTCTTCACTTCCTGCAGGTGGCAGAGCTGAAGCAGGAGTTAAAAGTGCGGGGCTTAACTGTCTCAGGCACCAAAAATGACCTTATTGAGCGCCTGAAGAATTTTCACGAGCAGAACGGTGGCACTAACGCACCGACAACATCTAAAACCAACACAGCACCAGCCCCTGTAGTGGGCGGGGTCTCTTCCTCCACCCAATCAGCAGACAGGAGCGTGGGGGTTCCTTCTTTCTCATTCGTTGCTACTGCAGAACGGGGCGGAGCTCAGATGACATCACCTCAGATAATGCATTTTGGCAGCACTAGCTCCTCCCCTCCGGTTTCCCCCGCCCACTCGGAGCGCTCATCGACTGGAACGAGCCCAGATGAGACCAGCTGTAACGGGGATGCTTTTGGGGAAATGGTAAATGTCTTCTTCTATGCTTTCGTACTGCTAGTCTACAAACTAATAAAAATGTAAAACTTCAGGATAAGGAGTTGTGAAACCTTATCAAGTGTGTAAAAAATGACATTTACAGATAAGTTTAGCCTGTGTCTGCTGTGGAAGCGACCAGCGAAGCGTTGCACCACAACGACTAGAGGCTGATACATGTGTCAAAGCTGCATGTCACCTCTGAGTGTTCGCTCACCACAAACCATTCAGATGTGAGCTTGAGGCTACACTGCAGCAACAGTAAAATGTTGCCTACTTCATTTTTAATAAAATCTCTTGGTCTGATAATTGATGGTAACATAATAATTGGTTATATTAATAATAATCTAAATAATGTATTTCAAAATAATTAGGTTAGACTTCAGGCAGTGGTAAAATGAAAATAAAATCTGTAGTTTGGTTGAAAATCTGTTGGTTACATAATTATAATAAAATAGAAAAATAGTTTAATCATTATTAATGAAATCAGTTATATCAAAAAATAGT
>SCHK01167832.1:792-17454 GCA_004124795.1 Poropuntius huangchuchieni | reverse complement strand
AGGTGTGTCCAAACTTTTGGTCTGTACTGTATATATATAATATGAAATATAAGTAGTGAGATGTGTGATGAAAATTTTACAATCAAGCCGTAATTGTTGATTATTCAAAAAATATTATTGTATGTGAATTGTAAATTGTATGTGATTTGGACACATAACATGCCTAGGCTTTTACAAAAATATATAAAAATTTGTCCTACTGCAGAATAAATGACTTGAGATATAGTGGAAATTACATTTGTTCATGACAGTTTGGTACAGAAATGACATAATTATGATGTGATACGAGCATGTCCACTTTTAGACACTGTTAGTAGACAAATCAACTAAACCAGTGTGTGATAAAAGTGTTTTAAAGACTTTAAATTGGTCACAGTTTAAGAAACACCCAGTGATTTCCCTGTCACAGATCCGCAGCAAGTGGCTGTTGTCTGTAAGATAAAAGCGTACAGCTTAAAATCACCGGCTAATACAGGAAGGATAAAGACATTCTACCTCGCTTCAATGGTCTCTAAGTGCACCGTTTGACAGTCTGAACCTTAGCAGGGATTTGCTATCTGGTCACATGGGTGACTTCCTCTTCATCAGCCCTGTTCCTGGTCAGTTTTACACCCTGAATACCCGGCACCCAATCGATTGACACGAGCCCCTCTTATTAATCTACCGGCCGGCCACTTTGGGCCCGCCATCCGTTACAGACGGCATCAGGAGCCATTATGGTGACACAGCACTACATCATGCTGAATAAGTCATAAGGGTGGGTGGTTAAAGCCCCTCCCCCAGTTCCTATATCAGCATTTAGGATAAATGACTTAAGCTAATGATAGGGAGACGGGGTATAGCGTTAGCTGGTGTTCTGAGAGACCTTGGGGTGAGATGAGAAAAAGAGACACATTTTGTCTATGTGTAATTAAACAGCTTTCTTATGACTCATCAGCTGGACTGACATTTAAATGTGCTGTAGTAAGCTGTTTGACAGATATACAGAATTGGAGGAGGAATTAGGAATGAGTCTTTAGTGCTGGAAAATCCTTCTCTTCGCAGTCTGTGTGCGTGAAGGATGGGCTATTTGTGTCAGTCTTTCTACTTAACCCAGTTGGAATGTGAGCAGGAGGGAGTTTTGGGGCCCCCCACACACCCGTCCCCTGACACACACACAGTTTCCTATATGGACGTAGGCAGATGATGTTCATCAGTGAGGAGTGGGGAACATGGGAGAAGGAAGTTGACATGAAAATATCACCGTGGCATTTGGGAAAGTTTTAGCTAAAGGTGGATCTGCATCTGTGGGGAATTCACAGATTGCATAACAGCCCCATAATATATATGTATATATATATATAGAGAGAGAGAGAGAGAGAGAGAGAGAGTAATATACCCTAGAGCAACTAAATATACTGTTGACTTTGCTGAAATCCATATTTTTTCTCAAATCCAGTACAGATCTATAAAGGTATTTATAAATAAATTAACACACAATTCATATATTGCGTACAGAATAAAAAAAAAAAAAGAAAAACCTAAAGAGAAAAGTTTTAAATAGTTTGGCGTAATCTTCTATATGTATTTCTTAGGAGGAAAAAAGTTTAATCAAAACTGCTTAATAATATTTAATAAGAAAAAAACATACTGTCAAGGTGAGTACATCTCTTAAAATATTAGATAATTCAATCTGTTTTATAACACGACAGCATTAGTGCATGTTGTAAAATGTCATGTTGTGCAGCTAAAAAAAAAAAAAGAAAAACATTAAATATTTTTCAGATTAATAAGTCAATAGATCCCTTTCACTTGTTTTAAACTTGATTTTTTTATTTTATTTTATTGTATTTTAATTTTTCAGCATTTGTCATTCAGATGTATACTGTTTTTGCTAGGGTATTACTCAGTGGTTGCTTACTGAAGTCAGGGGAACCCATTATCAAGCCTCTATGATATTCTGGTTACTATAGATCAAGATATACACAGCCCATCAAGTCAAAAGAGCCCTCTATGACCTCTATGATATTCTGGTCTCTAGGTATGGATGATTTCCACATCAATATTGAGCATTCAGAGTCATGAACAATGTATAAATGTATACAAGTTTTTCAGTCCTTGTACCATTAAACAGGCGAGAACCATACTCTTGATTTGTTAGATAAGTCACAGCCCACCTCTGCTTAAGATTTCCGGCTCATTTCTGTAGCAAAAACTATGGGAAGAGAGAAGTGAGCAGTAATTATCAAAACACGTCTTTACAATATTCGCCAAAAATAATCTAGCAGGTTTTGTAAAGTTTTCAAGAAGATCAGAGTAGTGAGAAAAGATGTTACCATTCACAGCACTGCACTGAGTTTTTGTGTACAGCACTAGGACAATGTGTGTGACAAGATAAATGCATTTTAGGCAGGCTTCTCGGAGGACTCCTGCTCCTTTTATCATTGTTCGAGAGAAGGACACACATCACTTTGTTGTCTGAAAAAGAGTCAATCACAAGCGAAGTGGGCTCATTAGAATTACTTGGATGTGGAAACTCTTCAGACAAGGACGCCAGCGGCGTTTGCAGCACGCACACACCTGCGTTAAGGTCGAAATCTCAAACGGAATAAATCAGAGCAGCGTAGTGAGAGCGAGCACTTTCAGCGACACACCATTTATCTCCTCCTTTTTGAGAGCTGCAGTTTTTGCAAACACAATGAAATGCAAATGAATGCTGCATGTGTTTTTCTCGGAAGACTCTTTGTCACATTCACAAATGCGGTGGCAAACTCATGCTCGCTTGGACACCAGACGATAATGCTCCTTGTCTGAGATCCCGGCAAAGATCAGGTGATTGCTCTCCTTTCCCGCCAGGCTTGATCATCTCCAGAGTGCCACGACACATGCGTAAGCAAATCAATCAGACCTCGTTCTAATCAGTTCCACTTATATCACCCTGAAAATAAACGATCCGTCCCACGAGGGAGGGGGCAGGAACAATCAATACGGGATAAGGTGAAGGTCTGTCCGGTTCCGGGCCCTGCAGGCTGAAGGTAGGGTGAAGGGACACTCGAGCTTCAGAGTAAACAGGTTGCTCTTTCCATAAAGTGATTTGTCACTGCTCCAGTTACTGCTGGCACACGGCCCCCTCGTCTTTCCTGAAATGTCAGTCAATAAACCTCCCGAAAGTGTGAGGAACAAGGGGGAGGTGTTTGCAAATTGCGAGGGGGTTGGAAGGACACTGGATGCAGGGCGGAATACATTACACCTACTTAAATTCCATCTCCCATCCTCCTGTTCCAGCTAAGGTCCCAAAACATGAGCCTCAACCCTCGAGCAGCTGTTCTTCATCACGACTTGCTCCAGCCGTTAGGAATAGGACATAACAATGGCTAGCAGGCCACACCAAGAAGCAGGCTTGTGACCGTCCTATATCGGCATAAAGTCTGGTCCAGTGTTTCCCAACCCTGTTCCTGGAGGCTCCCCACCATTACACATTTTTGAACTCTTCTTAATCAAACACATCTGAATCAACTCATCAGTTCATTACTAGACATTCCAGGATTTGAAATGAATGGGTCAGATAAGGGAGACATCCAAAATGTGTACTTTTGGGGTGCCTCCAGAAACAGGGTTGGGAATCGCTGGTCTGGTCCACATCTCAGCCTATTCTGGACCAGAACCACTTATTTAGACAAGGGGAGACATTTAAATCAACCAACAAGAGTTTGTTCATACAGCTTTGGCAAATCCAGTAATTAGCCCTCAAGCCCTCAGCTTGGTACCTTACAGATACAACTTTGTTTCTAGTCGGGCTGGTACTCTCTAGCCCCTTTCACACAGAGATTCCGGAAAATGCACGGATAATGCACGGGCTCGTTTGATTTTGGTTCATTAACACTGCCACACTGCGCTCACACACATCCCGTAAAGATCCTGTAAAGACACATGACATTGATGTGACATGACATGTTTCGTTAAACTAGCGAACGATCTCAGCTTCAGCGCGGATAGTGAGGAGCTCCCTAATCTCTGCTTCATACCAGTTTGCACATATTTTTTCATCATGAACGTTGATCTTCCTTCAAAGCACCTTGTAAAAGGGTCGCACAATGTCAATAATTACTACGAAACACCCATGACGGCATTAGTTCTGGCTTTTGTCCACACAGAGCTTGTTCTGGGACTGATCCTGGCAATGTTACTAGGTTCCCAAAATGAGATCGATCCCAGGACGTGTTTGCATTCACACAGAAGGCACTTCGGCAATTTTCCGGGACCAACGTGCAGTGTGAAAGGGGTTTCTGACTCCTAGACTGCATATTTGAAGCAGTTCTTGCCATTAGACGGTAGGTGAACAAAACTGTAGGTGGTCCATGGGCATGCCTTTTGAAGTTTCAACTAGGTCCACCACCCAGAAAGGGCTCCCATCCACCATGGTTGATCTGCTCTGTCCTGTAACCAGGAATGGTGCACCATTGTTTTCACAGACCACATGCTCTGATGGTGAAGCCTGGGTTTGGTTAGAAATTCGAGAGTTCGAAAATAAAAGGCTGGCAGGATTCAAAGTGACTCAAAGATTCACAAGTGACTCATGTTTCTTTTTACTACCTTCAAACACTGTTTGCTTTCTTATTCATTCTTAAACTATGCTGCGGTCCTCAGCTGTGGAAGATGGTGCTTGTTATGCTTCTAGAAGTCTCAAGAAACTCTAGGGAACGTTTGAGGAGTGTCCAATCACTCTCACTCTCTATTAGCGATAAACAAATGACAGAGGGGTTAGTCTGAAACAGATGTGTTATGTCAAAGACTTTTCCTCCCCAGTATGGTCTTTACAAAATTCAGCTGTGATGGTAAATCAAAGTTTCATTGACGCTGCATCTGAGTTTTTCACCCAGTCAACATTTTAGGGAAAAAGAATGCATATGACAAGGACAATTTCTTAATGAATTGTAAGATGCGCAGCTTTTCAAACACAAACTGGTTTGTTTGTTTCATTGTGCCAGATGTTTGCTGTGATCAAGTGCATGTGTGTTGTATAAGCAGCTTCTCAGAGTTTAGACTTCCCCGCTAACATGGGAATACCACCAAGTACTAGTCTCGGGCGTGCTTTTATGTTGGTGTGGTTTACTCAAGCATGCAAGTGTTTTATTACAGCTTTTGCATGCTCATGCAGTGCTCAGATAAACAATCTTGAAATATATTAATATACACATCAGGGTTTTTGTGTCTGAAGACTTGTTGAGTTGACTGGCAGCATGTACCATGCTATTAAAAGACTGAAGAATGTGTTTGTAAAGCCATGTTTCAAAGCTGAAATACTATTTCTTTTTATTCCCTCTGTCTCCACAACATAAATGTTTGTTGTATTGGTGAGTTGTTTGAAAGATCACACATGCTCAGGCTGCATAAAGGACAGGTTGTGATACAATGTTGAGACTTCCTGTATTTATTCAGCTTCCTCTTTCACTGAGTGATTGGATCTTCAGGACAGATTTATGATGTCCGAGTATTTTATAAATTCTGTTATGCAATGTTTAATGGACAGTGGAACATCTGGATTTGAATGAATGGGATTGGATGTGTTAATTTAAAGGATAAGATCAGTATTCCATTGTGCATGAAATCATTTGCTTTTAAAACTGCTCAAATTGATGTGGTCAGAGAATTATGAGAATCAATAATAGACTGCAGAGTTGATTGTTTGTTCATTCATTCATTCATTCATTCGTTCACAACAGGCATATCCTAGTAAAAAAAAAAAAAAAAATTTAGCAGCATATTTGTATTTATTTATTTTTTTGCTACTATTATTATTGCTGTTATTATTAACAAAGGCACACATATGCACTGTTCTAAATGGATTTTTATTTTAAGCCATTTTTGTTACCAGTTTGTTAGTCCTGATTTGTTATATTCTAAAACTTGTTGCACAAGGCAAAAAATACTTCCTGAACAATTTGTAGAATGCACTATAAGCTCAAATACCTATTAACATTTGCCTTTAGCAAGGAAAAGGCAAGAAAATAAACGAAATCCTCAGAGTAATTCCTCATTCAGACCAATATGTAGAATATTCCTTTGATCTTGGATATTTTGATCTTGTATTAGTTTTCATCGCTTTATTCAGGCATCTTTAACTCGCAAAGGCTGGTAGTATTTTAATTCCATTTCCATTAAATGGATAATCCAGATTATTTCTGATGAGACATTTAAAGACAATTTTATATAGACAAATTAATTTGCCACTTCCTAGGAAAATGCTAAAGTGCTTGTTTGTCTACCTCAATTTTTTTTTTTTTAAATTGGAAATTATTGGACCTGCTGAATGCATACATTATAAAAATAAACATTATATACACACAAATAAATTCTTTTTTTTTTTTTTTCTTTTGCAGTTCCATTTTTGAAAGAGTAACAAGGTTATAGTTATTGGTCCACTTATAAATAGCTGTGGTAACAGGGTTGAATGTCTGAGCTTCATAAACGTAGCATCTATTCATATGAAATTTAATGATTTGTTAGGATGTAGTTTTGTCTCTGGATTCCAGTCGATTCCCATGGTTGGATCCTCTCAGGTCACATTCCAGCAGGAGGATATCTATGCATTTCCGCTTCAGCATATGCGGAAGCCCTATCCAGTCAGAAACTCCACTCTGGTTGGCTGGAATGAAGCAAACCTCAGAGGACAAGTGGCCCTTTCCCATGCACACTGCAGCCAATCAAAACAGAGGAAAACAACACGTTCCCATCAGCCAAGAGTGGCGACACTGTGACCCCCGGAAAGTATGAGTAAATCTCAACATCGTGCCTTGAGTTGGATCCTGGTGTTGGAAAGAGGGTGGCCAGCGTGGGCGATGGGATAATTTAGTGCGAGAGTATTGGTATCCGTTGATATCTTTATCTAATCCCTGCTGTTTGCACAATTACTAAGACGGCATTTATTGTTCAGTATTCAATGATTTGAACTCATCGCCCTCAAAAGCTCTGGTTTCATTAGTCATCCATTAAGTTCATTAAAACTTTATGAGTGTTTTCGACTTGCGTTTCATAAGCATGCTGCTACAACAAAAGTTTCATTCTTTACAGATCTGCAATTGTTCCTCTTCCTGACTTCAGAAGAAGTTGTATAAAATCAGTGTGGGATAGATGTACAAGCTGAGGGGGGCATTGGAAACTGAGGACTAACACAATGCTTAAATGTGAGACTTCTAGCCAGGCCGGACAGGAACAGATGTTTCTCATTACACATTGGCCGGCTCTGGGTTTGTTTGTGTTGTTTAAATGCCACAAAAGCAAATTCATCCTTTCTGAAGAAAAAAACAAACAAACAGAAATTTAGTTGTTGTAAAATACAGTAGGTTGGTCAGATTTTGAAAGATTGTCACTGTAACTTGCCTTCAAGGTCTTTTAGGTAAGTGCCAATACTTTGATTTTTCATTTAGGCTGTAGACATTAATGATACTTTAAATTGTGTTGAATTGGGCCATTTTTGCCATGGTTGATGAAAACATCAAATTTCATGGACGAAAGCCTTATATAGAGTCTACAGACTTGTGGCTAGGCTTAGGCCAGTTAGCAACCTTCCAGAAAACTCTCTCAATTATCTAGCAACCACATAAAAATGTGCTAAAAATCACCCAAAATACAAAAAAGTGTTAGAAAATAATGTAGCATATACACTAAATCCATCACTTACCGATAGTCCTAACAAATGCAAATGTGAAATAAAAACACATTTTCTGAAGTAATCATGCCATTTTAGCTTGCTTCTACAAGTCTTTGAGTTTTTATTGTGAGTCAGGTTTCATGGGACTCATACACAAAGGTTTCGTATCGGAAGTGCAGTGTTGTACCGGGTGAGCTACCAAGCAAGTTTACTACATCAGAAAATACAGAATGTTTTCTTTTTATCTGATGCAGAATTCTACAAATCATGCACTATGGTAAAAGTATTTTGAGATCATGGCATACTGTAGCATTGTGCAAGGAAAGTTTGTTTATTGTTGTTAGCAGAGTTGCTTCTTTGAGAAGTTTCTTTGTGTACGTGTGCGGTTACATGCGTTCATATTTGTTTGAGTGGCGTGATAGTGAGGCATTGCTACATCCTGCATTGGACTTCCTGTGGTAACGCGAACAGGACACGTTGTTCTCTCTTTGAGCAGTGGCTTGAATGACTCATACTCATGCAGCCATGGAGGGATATCCCTGCTCCGGCCCTCCCACACACACACACACAACCCCAGCTAACCCAACCCAACCAAACCCAGACCTGCCCTGATGATTCACTGCAAAGGCACGAAGCCCCCAGTGAGTGGTGGGTGTGTGCTCAAGTGTCTGTCTTCTGTTTCATTCAAAAGCACAGCTTTGTTTAGGGTTGTTTGCAGTTGGCTTGGTTTCTCTTATGTAATCAAGGATTAATTCCAACAAATTAAGTTTTTATTCTCTGAATTTTTAAACTCGTGCCTCTTTGGATGAGCATGCCATGTGCTGCTGCGTGACATGCTACAGTTCATCTCAAACAACATTAAACATTTTTTAAACATACGGACATTTTGTGTGTATATCTACGTATATTTATAATAGCTCTTTTAGTTTTATAACTTCTATTCATATTATATATCTAAACTTTCTCATTCTCACCAACGCTGCATTTATTTGATCGAAAGTACAGAAAAGCAATACTATTGTGAAATATTATTATTCAAAATAACTTTTATGTATTTTAATGTAATATCACATGCAATTTATTTTTGTCATGCAAAGCTGAATTTTCAGCAGCCATTGCTTGAGTATTTAGTGTCACAATATTCTTTATGTGATATACTAGCATTCAGAAGTTTGGAATAAGGAATGAATTAATGAATGAATTAATATTTAGTAAGAATGCATTAAATTGATCAAAACAGACATTACATAAATGAATAATGTTTCAAAAACTTGCCAATATTGCAAACTTTTTATAAACAAATATTTTAATGCTAAATAACAGTAGTAATACAAGCTGGTGCCCATGTTATTTGTCATCTACTCATTTACATACATTCCTCTAAATGATTCAAATCTGCTGACTATTTCTTTGAGGTTAGAAAGAAATCACTTCTTTTTCATGAAGGATTAGTAGTTTGAAGTTCACACTGGCAACAGTTATCAAATGCATACGACCGTTATAATAAAGGCTGTGCCAACGTTTCTAACATATGCAGCTTCCTGGAAGGGCTGATAAATGACTCCTGCACAATTTTTCAAGGCTATTAACTTGAGTGCCTTTTTATTCAGTCTCATTACTTTTTAAACAGCCATAGGAAGTCACAAGGAGGTTTCTAAAATCCAAACGTCTCACGAAGGTATTTAAATACTGCGTTTTTAACTTTCTGTAAATTGCTGGCAAAAAGAGAGAGAGGTCGCAGCACAGTTTCTGTCAGCTCGGTGATGAGACTCTACAGATCGTTAAATCTGAGCGTAAATGAGAGCTTTCCTTTTTTCTTACTGTGCTGTGACAGACGCTTTTCTAACTGATTTTCTTTAGCAGTGAAAGAGAAGTGAATGTGACAGTGTGGTCTGGCACTGCGGGGCCTGTGTGTTTGTGTGTGTGTGTGTGTGTGTGTGTGTGTGTGAACAGCAAATAGATTGTCTGCAAAGCGCTGTGATCATCTGGAGTCAGGGCCACTGGCGTCTCCATGGAGATAAACTCAAAGAGACACACACAAACTTTTCTGATACACAGTTTCCTATGAACTGTGTAGCTTTCGTCAGAAGAATTACTTGGAAGTGAGATATTTTGTTTTGTGATTACTGTATATATATGTATATATATATATATATATATATATATATATATATATATATATATATATATATATATACACATATACACTCATATATATCGTCACTTTTATGAGGTCACTTTTATGAGTGAATATATGAGTGGTGCATGCAGAACCATTCTAGGGTGTTGTGGGTGGCTGTTTTCAGTTATTTTTGGTTTGGTGGTTACCAGGGCAATGGTGTTTGGTTATTGATTGTTATGATTATATTGCTTTGTGTTTACATCCTTGATGATTGTTAAGCTGTTAGCAGTCCGTAGAGAAGGAATACAGCTTACAACTTCTATGAGCAATGATAATATCTAATATTGGCTAGACTGTTATGTTTATATCTTGCATTTCTGTGGAATTAACGTACATGAACTTTTTTTGGTCATTTATTGCTGAGATGAATATTGAAATAAAATAAACCTAGATAATAATAAGAAGAAGAAGAAGAAGAAGAAGTACCAAAACTTAAACAAAAATAGGTTAGTAAATAAATAATAAAAAGAGAAAAGATAAAATAAAATAAATTAAACCTAAATAATAATAATTATTATTATTATTATTATTAATAATGATAATTAGGCTATAATAAAACTTTCAAAAGCACAATGCAAAACTACCAAAACTTAAACAGATGTAAAAAAGTAAATGAATAAATTATAAAAAAAATAAAATTAATTAATAAACCTAATTAATAAAATATTAAACCTAAACAAAAAAACAATAATAACATAATAATAACAATATTATTAATAATAATAAACTTACAAAAGCACAATGCAAAACTTTAAAGTAAATAAATCAACAAGAAACTGAGTGAAAATTAATCAAATAAATTATTATTATTATTATAAACTTACAAAAGCACAAATGCAAAACTATGAAAACTCAAACAAAAAAATAAGTAAATAAATAAATAATAAATAGTAAACCAATGGGAAAGAAAGAATATAGTAAAAACTATAAATACTTAAACTAACGCTGGTTCAAGTGCTAAAAAAAGAAAGAAAATGAAGAAAAAGGTAATAGCACAAGATGAGGAAGCCCTGCTTGTTTAAACAACAGACAGTTATTTGCTTTGACAAAGTTGCCATGGTGATTTCAGCACGCTGCTACGACGTCCATTTTTTCCCTTTCTTTTTTTGAATCACCAAAGCAGCGTACGAGAGCATGAGCAGCAGCGGACGAGTGTGAGCAAAGCTTTCCACAGCGCTGCCCGCTCACACACACGTGTTCCTTCCTCAGGCTTTATAAATAGACATTAGTGAATGAGACTGTCATTTCTGGACGGGTGTTTTGTAATAAACACACATCACCATGGAGACCTTTGTGTTTCGCCGCTCTGATGGACGATTACAGTAACAGCGAGGGGAAATCTCGGGATTCCCTTTCACATTACCGCAGTCACATGCTCTGACTTGAGGTTTCCCTGCAACGGTTGTCATGTTTATGAAATCATAGTTTGCAGTCAAATGCTAAATAGCAGCACTAGAAACAGCTCACTGCCAAAAATCAGCTAAACTCGCAGTCCTTCAGGAGCGGCGGTGAGCATGCGATTTGAATTTGAGGCTGGAATACATAATTTGTTATGATACAGGCCTTTGGTTCACAGTAGGCCCAGAATCGATCCAAGTTTTGCTGTTGAAAAGGATTTTAAGCAGCGCTGTACTTCCCCAGTCACACTTCAGTTATTTGTCTCAAGGCATTGGTCCAACATGGCAGATGGCCACGGAATGGCAGACATGAGCGGAGGAACGGGACTGTGGAAGAAAGGAAGAGAGAGTGGAAGGAACAGACAGACGTCTGAATCTCACACTCCGTTTCTGTGAGGCTGCTGAACTGGATCGTTATCAACATGGCGTTCTGTACTCGAGCTAACACAACGGTCCTGATTCCTGTCACTACTGCCTCACGTTTCACTCACACCACACAATAAAATCACCATACACTGAAAAAAAAAAAAAAAAAAAAAAAAAATTTTTTTTAAGGTAAGTGGTTGCAAGTGTTTTATGTTAGCTACATTTAAATAAACTAATTTATTTGACTAACTTTCAACATATTTTGTTAATTAAATGTAGCTAAAATAAATTGTTTGCGACCACTTAACTTATTTTTATTTTAATTTTTTTGGTGTAGTTGCGATAAAAGAAACTTTCACAGCTTCAGAACTTTCATCTAGGTTCCAAATACTACAATAACTGAATAATATTGTTTAACATAATAATAATTTATATTATATTATATTATATTCAGATTACATGTAATGAGATTATCTATAGCTGGATTATATTACATTTTAAAATGCTCATAATCAGGTTACAGATATTATTTTATGGATTACAATTCCCTCTGAGATTTAAAGGTAATATTTCAATAAATTAACACATTTGCATGTTTATGTCAGTTAATGGTCATATTGACGTGCATGTAAACAAATAAAATATTTAAGTGCGTTTAAGTGTTTATTTTGTTTTTATTAAAAAAAATGTTTTGATGTTGACAACAAATAATTTAATATGTCTTGTTTCTCTTTGATATTTTCATGAATGAATTAATTAATCAATTAATTCATTCCATTTAAAGGTCAAAAGTAATCTAAATGTAATTCAAAAAATAGTCAGGATGCACTACCTGAATTGAGTAATTTAGATTACATTACTTTTCATCATGGAATTTGTATTTTATTTTATCTTATCTTATCTTATCAGACTTATGCACTATATTCCATGTCTGTGTTATTACATATTACATACATTACATAAGTTTGTATATACTGAAATGGTATTTTCTTGGAAAACGCACTCAAAAACATGCTCCAATTATCTTTGTTTTACATACAAGCTTAAATATTCATACAGTCTATAAACTACTTTTATGTTTTTTTTTTTTTTTTTTCAGATTGAACAAATTGTCATCTAAACTGTATGGAAACTTTTTATTTTAAGGTGACACACGTACCACGGTACATGTACTTACTATAAATAAGTACTTGGAGTTAACACTTCTCAGTACTTATTTTGTGTAGTTACACTGTAACAATTACACCATAAAATGCAACCTTCTTCATTTATTTTATGGAAAAGAGCAACTTGGACTTTCTGCAAAACGTCACTTTTGTTACATGGAAGAATACAAATCAGTTTGTTTCATAATGATGCAGGGGTGAGTAAATAATGACAGAATTAGCTCCTTTGAGGGGGTTTTGTGAAGTCAGCATATCAAACGTCACTTTAACCAAGACAGCTTTCTATTTTTAATAGAAACACCAGTCCAAGATGGAAAATCCCTCATGTTTGGCCTGTAAATAGGCCCAGCATTAGTGACATCATTTCTGCCTGGAAGAAAATGTACAGACCCAGAGACCCACGAATGAACCCTCGGGAACTCAAAAGCTCTTCTCCAAAACAGTCAGCCGTCTCACTGCCTACTGAAAAATGAAATAAAAAAAAACGCATTTAGCAGCTAAAATACCTCTAGCCATAAGAACTGTGCTACATTTTGAAACAAGTCGAATACGCTGTCTTTGTTTACAACTTCCGAAAATAAAATCCTTTTTACAGTGTACCTTTTGGAGCAAGCTTTTCATCTGGAGTGCACCTGTGTTACCTTAAACGCTGTCTAGATAGGCAGGTCAATAGGTTTTGAAACGGAGCTGAGGTCTTGTCTATTCGTTTATCTAGAAGCATGTGAATGAAAGCATCCTCGGTGAAGGAACTCCAAATATTCTGTGCATTTGTTCCGAAGATAAAATGAAGGCTGGGGGTTGGGTGGAGGTGGGATCAGCAAGGAATTGAATCACCACAGCAACTTTAATAATATCTGTTTTGCAGCTCACATATGAAAGGAAATGAGTTTCAAAGGTGAGGTCATGCTTCAACTGTCACTTATATTTGATAGCTTCCACACATCAGAGACATGAATGCTACTTTATACACTAAAGAGAGATGCGTTAATGTGTGCTATACCCTACCTCACGTGCAATGTAAATTCTTTATTGCTTCTACCCAAAAGCGATGTGGAAACACAATTAAACACTTATTTATTTATTTCTTTTTTCACTGGCCACAAAGGAAATGTATACTCTTCCTATTGGTTTGGGCATAAATATATGTAAACGGAATTGCTTATCGTTGGTGGAACATTGCATGTGTGAGGAACACAATTCCAGATGCTCGGAGCAATAGATGATTACTTATTAGGAATGTCCATGTCATATTCCACCCCTAAACTAAAAGGAAAAAGAGAGAGGGAGAAATATAGCCTTTTTTTTCTTTGCATTGTAACATTATATTTATGGCATATTTTCCTTTAACAAAATAATCCTATAGCTTAAATGTTCCTTTCTCTTGATTGTGGGGTGAAAAATGATCCGAAACATGATTTTCTTGGTGTCTTTTGTGACCATTATTTAAGATAAATCCCCCCCAAGTATAAAAAATAAAATCAACATTATTATTTTTCTTTTAGTAGTAGTATTTGCAATGTGCATTAGTTTTGTTTTATACTACAGAAATGAGAAATAGTTGGGGGATGGGGAAAATTTACATTTATTTAACAAAAAAAAAAAAAAAATCTCTGCAAAGATATCTTTATCATTATTTTTAATAGTAATAATGAGTTTTTCCCCCCAATACTACATAAATGAAAAAATATGTGGTTGTGGGAAGGAAATGAAAAGAGAGAGAGAGAAAAAAAAAATTATATATATATATATATATAATTTATTTATTTATTTAATTTTTTTTTTTTCTGAAGATTTCTGAAGGATCATGTGACACTTTAGACTGAAGTAATGGCTGATGGAAATTCAGCTTTGCATCACAGAAATAAATTATATTTTAAAGTACATTACTGTTTTTTTCTGTATTTTTGATCAAATAAATGCAGCCTTGATGAGCATAAGAGACTTCTATAAAAACATTACAAATCTTACTGATTCCAAACTTTTGACTAGTAGTGTATATATATATATATATATATAATTTTTAATATTTGTGTCAAAATGCAAATGCTTATTATAATAATATTAATAATAATAATAATATCCTATAAAGCTTAAATGTCCATTTCTTTTGACTGTGAAGTGAAATACTTTCAAATATGGTCTTGATAGCTTTTCATTTCACATAAATCCCTCCAAGTTTTACAAAATCCTAAAAATAAAAAAAAATCTCTGCAAAGAAATCTGTCTGCTGTACAACACTCAATCTGACTACATTTAAATTCACTGAATTAATAATGGGCCAATGATTTTGATCTATTTGTAGATGTTGAATAATTTAATATAAGATGTAGCTTTAGGGATCAGGTTTCCTCATTTAAAAAAAAAAACACCAATGGTAACAAAAAAGCCAAAAAAAGCTGTGCTTTGCAGAACACACAAACACCCTCATTGCATATTTGTGGTAGTTTGCGCTCCCGGCACATTTTTGTAAGTTTAAAAGGGCTGCTGTAGGCTTCAGTCAGCAGCAAATGATAGACTCTGTGCCTCTGTGGTGCTACACCTCCTGCATTCCTCCTAATGGCCAGGTAGGCTCTTACAGGCCATTTTCCGATGTAATACACAGTGTGACACTGTAAAGGCTAAAGATATCCGGTGGCCTGTGTTTTGAATGCGGTAATAACCACCGTTCGGCCGTTTTTTGCGACCTCCTGCTGATGATCAGAGTCAAAAGCGGCGCTGCTCAGTTTTAGTGTTTCCTTTCTCTCTCTAAACTATAAAAAGTGCAAACAAGCTCCTCTGGAAGTCTCTATTCTGAGATTCCTTTTTAAAAAAACATGTTGTGAGCCATATAAATCTCAAAACTGGGACTTATTTGTCAAACATACCCAGAACAAGAGAAAGAGAGCGAGATTTGGTGGTTGTGAGAATGGGAGTCAAACTGAGAACTACAGGAATAACATTCAGGATTGTTTGCACTGCAGCTGTCTGATGAAAGGCCCAGGTCTCTGCAGCAGTCAAAAGGAGGGGTCAGTACATCTAGTTTTCTGGCCTTGATCTGGCGTGTGTCATCTACAAACATGCCGGAAACTGGCAGAACTTGTCCTCTGATTATGATGTCCTGGAATGTGCAGGATTGGTATGGTTTAGCTTTGTTTCTAGGAACGAAAAGAGTCATCCCAGGAACTCCTGCAAGCCTGTTTTGTTTAATGTTTAAATTTGTTTATTTTTTGAAAATATATTTACAAATATATATATATTTTTTTTTAGATATATTTGGAATATTTTTGACCATTATATTTATATTAAAAAAAAAATATATATATATATATATATATATATACTGTGAACATATAATACATCAGAATTAGTTTATTTTATTATTATTTTTTTATTTCTTAATGTAGGTAAATGTAAGTGTACTTTTTTTCGACTATTTCGGTATATGAAGATTGAAACTGAAAATGTAAAAATTTTCTTTACATTTTTATATTATTTTAAATTTTACTAGTTGACAACTATATTATATATATATTATATAAATATTTTAAATTTATATATTTTAATTTTTTCATTCATTGATTCACTTGGCCATAGGGGTTTGGAACAAAAATTTGCTTCTACAGATTCTTGCTGTTCGGGCTGTTTGTTCAAACTGGTGAGATACAAATACAAGCACAACTTGAGTTTTCTTAAGCGCAATCAGTGATTTCAGTGACCAAAACCAGCTCAAATAAAGGTAGACAGCGAAAAGAATCTAACTTTATCAGTCCTTACGTTTAAACCCTGTTCTATCATGGTTTCTCCTTTAACCTTTGACCTCAGAGAGCATGACCTTCACCTCAACACTGACAAAGCTCTCCACAGGAGGTATGAGACAGTAACATGACAAAACACATGCGCTCGATGCAGTTCCTTTAACCTGAGCGCAGTACCCTCACAAGT